>VWZV01001667.1:0-42892 GCA_013397155.1 Irena cyanogastra | reverse complement strand
GGGGGGGGGGGGGTCAACATTCCGGTCAATTAAAATCAGTTGTACTGAAGAGGCTCAGTCTGCAGCACATGATAAAGTGAAAATGAGCTCTTGAAACAGGAATATAAATTGCTTGGCTCACAGGTGATGCTTTGTTATGGGATGAACTGTAAAGCTTAACATTACTGGAAGAAAAGCTTTGTAAGTTGAATTGGGTTAATTATAATTCAATTTTCACTTGGTTTAAGCTATAATCCTTGTTGATGAAGTATAGTGACTTTGATAAAGTCTATTTTCTGGCTTGGGTCTCTTAGATGGAAAAGAGTTTCAAAGCAACAGCACTCAGCAAGAAATATGGAAAGAATTTACTACAACCCATGCTTTAAGCAGACAGTGATAAAATGTCCCGTTATAAGCGGAGTGTTTTCTCCAGCTTAAAAGAGCCCCAAAGGATAGCAAAGTCCCCAGACTGCTGATGTGTGGAGGTTCTCATGCAGCTCCATGTGCCCGAGCAGTGCGGGTGGGAGCTGTGCAGCGTGGGGAGCTGCTGCCTCGTGTTCCGCATCCACACATCTGCAGCCTCTGCTGGTGGCCAGCAGTGGCTAAAAATACAGAGCTTGTCTGAGCATTTGCCTGAGCCCTGCTTTCCTGCATTCCCATGGCCATTTGGGGCCTTTGGAAGGGAAGTGGTTGGTTCAGGCTGGCTGCTGGTTGTGGCAGGAGCTAGAGCTACGGCTTTGGATAGAGCACACTCTTCTGTTTGTATGGAGTTTGTCTTTGGGTAGCCTGGGTCAGTCATTGTGACTGATGGCTATAGCTGCCAATAGGGTGAGTGTTTACACTTCAGAGTGTAGACTTCACTGCCACTTAGAAGCTACAAACTGTGTAGTGTGTTTTCTGTGTTCTGCATGAGAAGTCCAAGGGTGTAAATGAGTCATTTCCCGTGTTCTCCACTGTTGGGTTCATTTCTATTTGTCAGCCTTCAGAAAGGCAGGATTTAGATCTGTGTGGCAGAGTTCCTTTTTTTTAACAAGAAGCAAGTGCAGTGTAAGAAGGTTAGTCTAACCTATGCCTAATTATTGTTACATTCTGTAGAAATAAAGGTGTAACTAACCTCCTCACTTAATAATTGTAACTATCATAGTTTAACAGGAGACGAGTTTAAGAAGTGAAACAAACTACACAAAATTAATATTTCCACCCAGTTTCAAACTAAAACCACAACAATAACCCAAAACTTGCAAGTTGCCTTAATGCACAGCTCTTCGTGTCTTTCCTTCTGATCCAGTTACAAATACCTTTTTTTATGGTAATCATATGTAAAGGGCATCTAACTTTTGTGAAGGTAAATATAAGTAAGAAGAAAAGAAACTTATTATGTCAATGATGATGTCCTAAAAAGTATTTTCTTTTTCCCCAACAAGAACTGTTAATAAATAGATCATGCAGGAATTCCAGTAGGCTGTATTAATCTACAAAGGGGATGTTGCCCTTGTCCTGTCTTGAAAATCACCTGCCTAAAACAAAAATACTATCATATTTAAACAGATAAAGCAAGAGTAGTAGCTTCCATTCACAGTAAATGGAAGAGTGATTTAATACTATGTCAGGATGATTGTTCCTGAGTATTTTAATTATAAAAGCATCTAATATGGCCCAATCAGGTATCATAATCTAGTGGAGTGTAGCTGACAAAGTACTGCTTTTGATGCTATTGGAACTTCTTCCCGTATGTTAACAACATGTGAAAATACAGAATATGTTACAAGCATCAGACTAATAGAAAACAGTAAGCTTTGAGTATTGGTTTAAATAGCTATGACAAGCTACAAAGTGTTTTTGAAAGGAAATGAGAAGTTTTTTCCTCGTTTTCCAGATTTAAAGCTTTTATTTTAGCTTTCTCCCTCTCTAGAATGCCTAGTAAGTTGTGGAGATCAAAAGCCCTGGAAGCTGGAGGGATCCTAGAGAGGTGTAGCAGATAGTGCTGGAGGATGAGTGTCTGCTTTCAGGAGTTAAGATCCTAAATAGAAGTATAAGCTTGTTTAGTTGGTATTGCAGTTACCATGTCAGCTGCTGGTCTCTGCTGCAGGGTCTGTTTCCGTGCTGGTGGTATGTTTTGGGGAAGTGCAGTAACTTTGAAGTTGTTCTCTTTGTCTCAATAGGGGCAGTTACTTTGTAGCCCAAGTTGATACTTAGCATTAACACCCATATGAATGCTGATAGCATTTATTTTTAAGATTATTTTTAAATACAGGAAGCCACAAATTCATGGAAAAATTATCAACTTTTGAGTATCAAGTACACAACTTTTTGTAACTGGAAAATTTCAAGGCCAGAGATTGTAAGTTTTCAGGACACCTGATACATCAGTGGAAGTTTGTTCTCATTTGTGTTAAATAAGAATCCATCATGCAACTGGTATTTGTGTGTCTTCCAGTGCTAATAGAAAGATACTTAAACACTTCTTTGTGTAGTCAGTAAGCTCCTTTCCATGTAGTAACCTTCCACTGGCAACATACAGGAGGCTTTCAGAATCCCCCCCTCCCCTCATGGGTTTTTGAATGAAAGTAGATGTCTGTAGAGAGCAAGCCTGGAAATAACGCCATGTGCCTTCGGCTGTTGCATTGCACAAACACTTGGCAAAGCATTGCTGTGAAGCAGAGCTGGCGATAAATTTTTGAAAGCAGGTGTGTAGCCCCTGCTTATTGTGGTAGAACTGCCTGTTTTAACTGGAGACTAACATTTCCATTGCTGTCATGTAAAATTGGGAAAGCTTTGCTAGACTTCATTGTGCTAATTGTGTGTTAAGCAGAAGCAAGCTCCCAAGAAACTTGACCCAAAGGTTTTCTCTGTCTGTCTTCCAGTTTATACATCTCAAACTTCATCTGAAATTAAAGAATGGGGGTAGATACAGGTTTTGAAAGGCTAACTCTTTACCATGGTTGCTAGCAACAACAAACAAAGCTGATGTTCTTTAGCTCTGCAAAGTGAATGGAGGTACTGTGTGTTACTGGAAACGCTGAAGATATGGATGTAAGGATTTTGAAAAGCCAGATTGATGCTTTTTCCTGAAGTGTCTTTCTGAAGGAAGACTAGCCAATTTTATGTTCTCATTCTCCTTCTCTCTGAAGATTCTTGGTCCTATTTTTTTACCTTGATTTTATTACAAATGTTTCATGCCTTTTAGTATTTTCATTTAATTTTCTTGTGTTCTATTGAGAAGTTGTCACTTGAGCATGACAAAGTTCAGTGGAAACAGCTTCATGAATATTAAAGCCTGATGATGGCCATCACATTAAGCCACACTATGAAGATATGTTGCCCTCCTTCATGTATTATATTTGTGTGTAGCTTTAAACAAAACTACAATTTCTTCTTGTCAAGACTGAACTTTAAGTTGTGAAGATGATTGTATTCAGGAATATTTACATTTTGATATAGTTGTTTTTTTTTTAATTAAATAAAGAATGTACAAGGATCTAGACAGATGATAAGAGAGAATATGTGCACACTATCAGTAGTGCAAAATAAGCTTTTATTAGGCATATAAGAAATTGGTACCAGTAATGGCTTCAAAGGTACTTTTAGGGATCAGAGAAGCAAACATGGGTGGAAAAAAACACTCAGAGGATTTAATGCAGTAGACTTACTTACTTATTTTTCTGTAATTTCCAAGGGCAGACAGGCATCAAACTTGAAGTCAGAGACCCTTAAAGATATCCAAGTCTTGATGAGGAAGCAGAAGGGAAATTAGCAGAGAGATTTGAAAACAGGGAAGAAGTCAAATGTGGTTAAAAGTATCAAGTGAAGTACCTTTCCCTACACTAGTATGGTGTATACGCTGGAGTCATGGAGCTAGATACAGGTGTGCACGTGCTTACCTACAAAGACAACTGTTTGCAAACAAAACAGTGACACTGTGCCATGGAACAGCATAAATTACAAGTTCTTGTGCATTGCAAAGTAGGTGACATTCCTGGGTAACTTTTGTAGTGTGTTGAAGATTACAAGTATTGGTATTTGCACCTGATTTGAGAACTTGCAAGATGAAATGTGATATTCCTGTGACTCCTTTCCTCTATATCCTGGAGTTAATCTGGATTTTTGGCCATTTCAGAGTGGTGTTAACATCAGGTTGATGTGGCATGGAGAGTCCTTTATTTTAGTGTCTTCCAGAATGAGGGGGACAGTTCTCACATGATCCTCAGCCACAGTAAGAAGTGTTGAGACTAGATAGGTTAGGTAGGTTTTCTTCTGCAACATCAGCACTAATGTGAAATGTCAGAAGAAAAAGTTGCTGAGAGATTATTTGGAAGGGTATGATGCTGAGACTATACAGATAATTAAGGTGGAGAGATCAGTGAGTGGGCATACAGATTAAGTAAAGTTATGTTTTCACATGAAGTCCATATCCAGTGGAATACCAGTCCCTGGAAGTAATGTTTATGGGATATGCTGAAAGCAGGTGTTTATAGTGTTTTATTCTGGCAGATGCTCACAAGAAAATGGCAGTAAAATAAAACAACCATTTAGCTTGTATTTTCATGCTCAGACATTTCCCAGATGCTTGTCCTGCTGGAGGCCTTTCGTGCAGATGTTTCCATTTGATTAACACTGCAGTGTACCAGATAGTGTCAGTACCTAGGGAAAGTGTGCACACATTTGTATGTGCAGATTAAATTGTGTCCTTTGCAGTGTTCTGAGCAGGAGGGTGTTGTTTTTTTGTTGTTACTGTGACTCACATTGGAGTCACTCCTAACAGTACACTGTACAATCAGATTGAAGGTCCTGCTTTTGACAGTAAAGAGCTGTTCTTCAGCAACATGGTTCATGGTATGCTTTGTCTCTGGGTACTTCAAATATTTTCCTTCCTTTTTTTTTTAATGAAGCATGTAACTCTGTATAACCAAAACCCACTTAAATTATTTACATATAGTGCAAACGAAATATGAACCCTGAGGGTGAGAACCATCTGATACATAGCACGTTGAATTATTAGAGGCAACAGGCTTCAAAACAGCGAGCTTGTTATTCTTTCTTTAACCTAGCCTTGTCTATGCTTGGGTTTTAAATGTTCCTTAATCTAAATCTTGCTCAAATTTTGATGCTACAAAAATATGTATACAGAAAAATTGTTAAAATAGTCCAGTGGCTGGAGCACTGGACTGCAAAACAGAGTATGTGGCTTCTCACTCTTTTGCTTTACTCGTAACTCTCTGTAAGATGTATGAATTATTTTATTCATTTAACTTCAGTGTGATTGTGTGGGATCACATCAGTTGCCAGCCCATGTTCTGTATCCCTTGTAATTTGAAAGGAAAAGTAGATGCTTCCCAGTGGAAAAGAGGCATATTTCAGAGCACTTGAAATTATGCCTACAAATAGTGTGAGATTTTCTTCACAGCCTGGCCATGGTGTCTTATCTTATCTTTTACATTGCTTAGCCATTCCTAATTTGTAAAGTATGGAACAGGAGAATATTGTAGTACTAAAGATGAGAAATGTCTTGGTGGAAGATAAAACTTCATACATATGTTATTACAGTCAAGTTCTGTCATGTCATTGCTATCTTCTGCTCATATCCTTTCTTTAATGTAAGAGGATTAAACATATATGTGTACACATACAGAGAGAGCTGTGTAAAGCAAGTAGGGCTGATGGTTTTTGAACCATTAATTATTTGTAGAGCTTGGCAGATCACTGTACAGGTACAGGTTGTGCGTGCAATTCTGATTTCTCAGGTTGTTAGATCAGTAGCTAATAAATTAATTGCATTTCAGAATAGTTCTGTGCTGATTTTAAAGTTATATAAAAAGCTCTCTAAGAAATTGTTTCACAGTGTAATATCTGAACTCAGAAGTATGTATTCTCCATTAAGTTTTAAAGGATAGTCTCATAATCTGATCTTTGCCTGAGGTTTCAGTCTTCTTAAATTCTCTTTGATTATTGTATATATAAGGGTCTTTATTAAAATTATTACTTTATGGTCCAGTGCCATGTGAAGAATCAGATCTTAGTTTCCCAACCCAAAGATGATCACATCACATCATGATATGGTAGTCCTGCTGCATATTCCTTTCCTTTCCTTTTCCTTTCACGTTTACATTGCCCCACAGCAGGCATTGCAGAGTAACCAAACTAATGGAACAGAACAAAAGGTGTGGGTTTGGTGGTATCATTTCCCCAGTCCAGCATCTTGAAAGTCACATGGCTGTATAATGGTCGCACAGAAATGGTGTGAGGGGCCATAAGGGGGGTGAGGGGCAGTGAAGTGCTGGGTGTGTACCAGCTGAAATTTGTCTGGTAAGCTATTTCATTTAGAAAAGATAAGAGATTTCAGATGGACATGCATTAGACAGTCATGAAACAATGGAAGGGAACATTGAAGCACTCTTGAGGTAGGGGTAGGACTTAAAATCCGGGAAAAAATAGTTTTATTTTTGCTTGTGCAATTCTGGTCCAGTTCTTATTTCATATGCTAGATGAGGCCAGTGGAAAAAAATAAAATGTAATTAAATCTTGTACATAACCTCTTTAAGTAGTCTCAGGTACTGTTGTAAATGCAGCAACCTAAAAATGGTGACTGCTACCAACATGTGGCCAGCTGTGGTTTGAGTTACAGGGAGTACTTCACTTTTCACCCTGTAGTATCTTTCTGTGTCACCCGGCATCTTTCTCTCCCAGTCAGTGCTTTGGAGAAGAGCTACAATGTCATTCTATTTTCAGTGTGAAAGCACAGACATCTGCTGCAGGAATACCCCAGCCCACCCAAGGCTGCTCTTCCTCAGGAGCTGCTTTTTGCATGTGTTAATAGCTGTAACTTTACATGAATGGTTTTTTGATATGTGTGATAACTCAGTTTCAGATAGTTCATGAGATAAAGCATTAACACTGGAGCCTATAATGTTTTGCATGAGCTGTGTTCACTTGTGCTCTGACATGAGATGTTTGGATGGCAGGCGTCTGTAACTAATTGGCATTGGTGGCAATGGAGCCGAGATACTATTAAACAGTGAGCTGTTCTGTACTTGGCATCGTATCGCTGCATCTGTGAAATGGATGTGAAGTCACAGGTGAAAACAATAGCTGATATAACACCCAGTAATTCTGAGAAAATAATTTAACTTCTGCAAAGCTGCCCTTTGAAAGAAGAATACTTAAGTGACCAGTTGTTTTCAGATCAGTCCTTGCTGATCATTTTGGGATTGAGGATCAGACTTTGATAAAGATCATGAGCAATTCACCCTGGCAGCTGCAAACCACAGTCAGTGATATTTAAGAATATGAAATCCTTAGTGCAGAGCTGAGAAAATGGCAACAGTTGCAGGTCAATAGATAATATTTTAAAATGCAAGTCTACCAAAGATAAAGCCACAGCAACTTGGGTGTCTCTAGTGAGTTAAATAACAGAGCCTTTGGACAAAGAAAAATTAAGGTTGATATTCTATGTGGATTGAGGCAAAATATTTAGCAAGTGGTAATGTGGAAGTTGTCTGAACTGTAGAAGAGATTTATATATCTATCTCTTACAGCTGTCAGAGGTAGACAAAGCATGAGTGGTACTGAAAAGATGTTTATGCTGTAGGAAGTATTGCAGCATAATGCCGCTGCTGTTCCTTCGGCACTGATGTAGGGGTTGGTGAGTTTCAGCTGCTCTTGCACTTCGGACAGGTACCGAGGCTGTCTCATCAAGGCACAGCAGCGAGACTCGGTACAAGCAAACGCCTGGCTTGGAGCCAGGGACGCGGGGAGGGGAAGTGGCAGTGTGGAAAACCAGTGGAGAGAGATGCAGCTGCGTCCTAAATCCGTAATGCTGAGCTGACAAAGGCTGTGGCTGATGCAGACGAGCTTGTGAGAGGTTTGGGTTGTCCGTCATGGGCCCGGATCTGCACCGGGCAGGGCAGGGCTGCCGGGGTGGCTCGGGAGGCGGGAAGCGTGTGCCAGGCGGAGCCGTGCGTGCCCAGGCAGCGCTGGGCGAGGCGGAGAGAAGCGATGGTGTGCGGCGGCTCCGCGGGTGATTAGCGCGGCTGGCGGGGCGGGGCGGCCCGGCCGGACCCACCNCGCGAGGCCGTGCGGGCCCGGGCGGCGGGAGCCAGGCCCGCGGTGCGGGGCGGGCGATGGGGCTCCGGTGCCGCCGCCCGTGAGGGACCGCAGCGTTCATGGTGAGCAGAGCGGGGCAGCTGCGGGGCTCGGGGCAGGCGGGATGGGCGGGCGCCGACTTGAACGCTTGTGTGTGAACCCGGCCTCGTCCGCTTCTCAGTCGCCACACCGAGTCCAGGGGAGAACCAGCTAACCGGGAAAGGGATTCTCTTTGTGCGAGGCGAGACTCCGCCGGGGTGGAAGGCGGCAGCACAGCTTTGCCGGGTGTTCGGGGTGTCGGAGCATGGAGGCTGCAGGCTGGAACTCTGGCTGTGCTGGCCATGCCTACTGCCCTGCGCTGCTGCCGCCCATGGAGCCAGAGTCCCACAGCCTGGCGTCTGCCGCTCCGGCACTCAACATGAATATTTCATATTCGGCTCCGTCGGAAAGTGGCTGCCTTTAAACACGCAGGGCCAAAACAAGATGACCTTGATGGGGCAGTTTGTGTTACTGTACGTTCAGTTCTGCCGTGCTGCTGGTGCTTGGGGAGGCTTGGGGCGTGTGGGAAGTCACACAGCGTTCTCCCGGGTAGAGCAGTTGGTCTTTCAGCGCTTGCCCTGTGTTCTAGAGGGTTATTTGCGTCTCTCGGTAGAGACTGTGGAGGATCCCTTTGTAGGTTGGCTTGTCTTTTTTGAAGAATCGCAAAGGATCACCACAATCAGAGCTTCTTGCATCTTAACTGCAAAACTGGCAGGTTCCACCCAGAATTAAACTTGGTTTCGGTAGGCGTGTTTCTGTGGGTTTTCTTTGTTTGGTTTGGATTATTTAAATCAGTGCTTCAATCTACAGCACGCTCTTATAGAACATCTTCAAACCCTAGTTCAGCTCTTGTGAACAGCTAAAGGTGAAACCTGGAAGAAAGCCTACATGATCCTAGTGATAAGGCTGTATTTTAGATTGTAAATGGTCAGCTCATCCTAAATTGATCCTAAAATTAACTTGAAACCTTATCTGGTTAGTAACCCCTAATTGCAGCATAGCATTTAAACAGATCCTGAATTATTTGTACCTGTGAGAGATTTGAGTCTGGTTTAAAAGAAAAAGCTTAAAATGGGCTATTGTGTAGCTCAGCCTATTGCAATATGCCTATATGTGCAAATACTTGTACTTGCTCAGTCAGCAGATACTCTTAATATGAGTTTGTGGAGGCTTCAGTGTGCTTCATTGCTGTATCATACATTGTTCTCTGAAATTGCATTTTCTTCTCACTGGAGTAAAAGATAATTTTCATGAGCTTTTGTTTTCTGTGAATTTTGGTGTTTTTTGTTTTTGTGGGTTTTTGGGGGGGGAGACATGGGGAGGGAGATTTTATTTTGTTGAGTTTTTAAAATTTTCCCTTAATTAAAACTGGTCTTGTAGATAATAACACAAGAGGACATTTTCATTCTTTTTTGACTCCCACTGAAAAGGATGAAATTGGTACAAAGGAATCATACTTGTAATCTGATCAAATGTGCCACTCCCATTTTTGTGCTGGTCTGGCTTTTTTACTGTAGGGTAGTGCTGAGTAGAACACCAGTGCATACTTGCTGAAATGCAGGGTGGGCTTTGGCTCTTTTGAGAGGTTTGCATAATTGTACTGATGTGCTGATACTGTAACTAGCTATCTATATTTAGAAATAAAACATCTTCTTAACCAAGAAATTCTTGTAAGGAGATGCATAGTGCTGATCTGGAGAACTTTGTGCTTAGCTGAAAGGGATTTCCAAATCAATTTGGATGTACAGAATAAAATTCCCATTGCAGCCCAGAGTGGACATTCTTTTCTCACTTTCCAAAAGCAATTTTGCTCTCCAGTTGTCTTTCAGTGAAAGAAGACCCTGAATATAATTTTCATAAGTCAAAATTAAGCAGCTTTTCAGAAACTTCTACTAGAATAAACATTGGGTACATATGTTTCAATGTCAAATTCTGAGATGCTTTTGGGAGTAAGAGAGGTTAATATTTGACTATGTTAATTTCTGGAAAAGGACTTATTAGAAAATCAGTCTTTTAATAGAAACTGGGAGAAGGAAAAGCCATTTGCTTCATTCCTATCAGCACAGTGGATTTGCTCTGCAGCTGGTGCAGCTAAGGCCCATTATGATGGTGCACTTACACACTGGTCACTCTCAGTTGTTTGCTGGTGCAAGTGACCAGTGTAAACCCATGCTTTCTGAATATGCTCTCTATCTCAATACCTTTTTTATAGTATTATTTTGCTTATTTTCTTTCTGGAAGTTTTTTTAGCAAATGGCTTTGTCAGCATGAGCACTGTCCCTTTACTTGCCAAAGCTACGTACTAGTCCATAGTTTAAATGCATTTTCCTTGGTTCTTTTCCTTGTTTTCAAACTGATGTCATGCATAGCAGTATTAGCTGGTATTAATGAGCCAGACATTCCAAATTCATGACCATGTTTCCCATTACAGCAGTGTAGTCATCATAGGATTGATTGTTGATGCAGTGCCCTGTTAATAGACAAGGAAAACCAGGATTTTTCTGTGTCCTGAGGGCTGCACAGACCTGTACCCTTGAGTCCCACAGAAGTAGTTTGAGCTAGGGTTGAACTGTACAACACAGTGGAAGACCAAGGCTGTGTTGGTCCACATTAATTGCATCACGTCTTGTTTTTGTCCATCCCCTTTTTTAAGGTGTGATTGGAGATGGCCTTTCTGGAAGGGATAGGTCCTCTTTTAGTTGCTGAATGCACCTCATTGAGTTGGAAACATCCTATCTATTGCCCGAGGAAGTTTTGATGAAATTCACAGAGGTTAGGTTGAGAGAAAGAAAGCAGTACCATCTGAGGAACTCTTTGTGCTAGCAGGAAAAGGTCTATGGCTAGAGCACTCTTCATAGTGCTCATTTATAGTGTACATTTCTGTTTTTCTAAATTTTATTTTAATAGAAATGGTATAAAAAAGTTGTGCATGAAAGCATTTGAGTTTTGGAAGTGGCAAGAATCGTTATGAAGTTGAATGTGGAAATAACTACATAGAACATGGATGTGATTTTTCCATAGGACTGTTCGACCGTGTTTGTTGTTTCTGTATCACTGATACTTTGCATGCTTAATGTTTGCTGTAATACTTCAAGCACTGAAGTAGATGTAAGTTGTGTAAAGGTTGTTTTACCCCATTAAGTCATGGTTTTAGTATACTTTTTTTTAAACTAATGTTTGTAGGAAAAGTAAAAATAAAATGGTACCTGAATGCCAAGTCTTCTCCTGTAGGTCAGGGTGATGCAGTAGTTCAGGGTAGAAGGACCTCTGAGGGGCTAACTCTCCTGTCAGGACAGAGTCTGCTTAAATCAGGTTCTCAGGGCTCATCCACCTGAGCTTTGAATGCTTTCGACTTTGGGAGTTCTGGCACATCTCAGGCAGAGTGTCCCAGTGCTCCTCTCCTTACAAAGCCTTTTCCTCTGGAGGCTGAGCAAGCCTGGTTCTCTTGGCCTCTCTTCATATGGCACTTGCTCCACACTCTGACATCTTGATGCCTCTTTGCTAGTGTTGCACCAGTGTGTCAGTGACTGATCACAGACACAGGTCAGCATGGTATGCTCTCTTGTGATTTAGGATTGTCCAAGGCATTGTACCAAGCATGACTTTCTGTCTAACACTGATTTTAACCTTTTTTCTTTCCCCATTATTGCCCTGTTGCATATGAAAACAGCTTACATAGGAGAAGTCTTACAATGAGATTTCAAGACATGGATCTTGTGGTAGTTTTTGACTTAAATTTCAAAACTGTGTAAATAAAAAAATTTAAATAGGTCTTATTTTTGTACTTCAGATAGTATCTGCTGTTTGTAAACTCCTTCTTAGTAATACTTTGTAAAAGCAAGATGTCAGCCAGAGGAATTTAAGATGTTTTTACAAACAGAAAGAAAAAACCATCAAGATTCACTCCTGAACATGAATTTTGTCAGTGTTTTCATTGTTGAGGTTGCTCTAGTTGGAAAGCTTTAAAGGGACTGCAGTAGGGCTGATATGTGAAAGCATTATCTTGAAAACTTTTGTAGATTGCTTTTTAAATTCTGAAGTATATCGTCTTGGTGCTCTCCACTCTTGTAAGTTTCCCTGTCGTTTTCTTCTCTAGGAATATGAAGAAAAAACTGGACGAGCTCAGAGACCACTCTCTCCTAAACAGAATGTGAGGAAGAATCTTGATTTTGAACCACTCTCCACTACAGCACTTATTTTAGAGGACCGACCAGCGTAAGTTTTGGAAGTGTCACAGTGAGGGTCTCTTTAAAATTAACCTAGTAAATATTTTCTAACTCCATGTATTTGCTTACTCTAACTTCAACAGATAATTTAAAATCTAAAGTAGATTTTTTTTCAGACTAGTTAATATAAAATTGGGGTGATTATGAGAAAAATTACTCAAACAGAAGAAACTTTATTTTATAATAAAAGCAATGGCTTTTTTTGAAGGGAGTTAACTAGGATAGCAGAGCTTTAGTTTTGAGTAATTCTACCTCCGAAACATGATTAAGGGATTTTTATTTTCCATGAGCTAACTTAAGCATAAAAACAAAGCTGGTATATGCTAAAGAAATTGAGAAGCAAGAATACAGTGTCCTGTTTACACAGAGAAAGACCACACCTCCATAAATAATGAAACAGTATAGTGATTGCTCTGCAGTGAGTTCAGCATCACATTTTAAGGATTGTCAAGCACTTGATGAGTTATTTCATACCTTTTACTGCAAGGAGATTTTTGCATATGCAGACTGATTCCAGAGTGATTTACCAGCAGCTGCTTTACTGTGTTTTTCTCCTGTATTACACAAATTTAGTCATGCTTAGTCAGTTTATGATTATGAATGTGATCTGGCTTTATGAGCATGACATCTGCATTTTTAATATAGCTGTGCATTGGTGTGAAGAACTGGCATAACATAGATCTGTGTTTTCGTCAACAAACCTGTAGGAAAAATGCTCATATCAAAGTAGTCTGATTTGTAGAGTTACTTGAGTAACCTTCTGGCTTGGCTGATAGACTGTGCGGCAAGACACTGGGAGACGTAGAAAATGTAAGAGTGATTATTTGTTATAGCAGGCTTTATTATGTACAACTGGAAACAAAATGTACTAGCTTATCTGTTGTATTTAAAACCTGTCTGTTAAAGATCTCTTTTTTTCTGGGATAATCTGAGTAGTACAGTATTCAGACAGATAGAGTTAGTGTTATTTTACAGGAGATTGTTCAGATTTTGCTCTCTTTCCTGCTGTTGATAGAGTGAGGAACTTCTAGCAGAAAGGTATTTTTAAAATTGAAGACAATTGAAGTCTTCACTTCTTTTGTCTAGTGGGAAAATTACTCTGGACAGCAGTGCTGTCATCTGACTCTTACTAAGGAATCTTTTTTTAATTGTTTACCTGCAGTTTGCATACTATTTTTTTATGTTCACCTATTAGGCTTTAAGTAGTTTCTTTTTTAAGACTTCAGGCAGAAAAGTGGTGTGAGATTTTTTTTTTCAAAATACCTGCTTTTGATTTCACACTCATTTGTAGGACTTAGGTAAAACTTCACAGTAAAAAAATCAATAAATATTCTGTAGTGCCTCTAGCTTCAATTGCAAAAAGCATTAGTTGAATTTTAATAGATACTAAATATCATCTCACATGTATGTTGGCAATAGAGCATATAGAGCAAATAATTTGTGTGGTAGAATTTAAGTTAGCAATACTTGACTTCTTTCATCTGGTTTTCCTTTCTAAAGACTTGGATTTTAAAAAAAAATCCAGATCAATTTACCAAAGTGAAGCTGGAAAAAGAGTAGATTGCTCTCTCTGGTTAACATACCAATGTTTAACCAAAATGAAAATTTACTTTTGTTTTTCTAGTAGCAATCTTGATTTGAAAAAGTACTCATAGGCCAGTATCACATGGTTATCTGCACATTACAGGCACTGTGATTACATAAGTAGTAATGCATGCTAACTGTTAATGGTGTCAGCTCCCTGATTTGTGATACCTTACAGGAACATGAAAGTGAATTTTTGCCTAGCTTTTCTATTAACCAAAGATATAAACTGTTCTAGGAATAAAATACAGTGTTCTGCAATACAGAAGAACAAAATAGTTAGTCATTTCCTGTTTTGATGTTTTGCTGATCATGTAGTTGTAAGAGATATGTATGGTTATGTTAATTACAAATATGATTAGCTGAAAGGTCATGTGTTCCGACATATGAACGCATGCATTTGTATGGCAGAGCCCTAATTGCAAATCAAAATTTTTTTTAGTATTAATAAGTGGAGAATGTTGTGGATGACTCCAGTGCCCCTTGTTGCTCTAGAAGAGAGGGGAAGGAGTTAAGTCTTTGAAGTAGAAATGGGGTTTCAGAGAGCAGAGGGGGAAAGGCTGGGTTAGGGAGTCAGTATGTGTGGGTAAAGAAAGTTGTGAGTGTAACTCTTGGACAAGGTGAACAGTAAGAAAGAGAGCAGTACTGTATCTTACCAGTTCAAATCAAAACCAGCTAGCTTTATATATACCAGTAAATACTCTTTACGAAGATCAGCCTGTGGGTTCAGTTGGTTTAATAATAAAAATGCTGAAATTACCAAATGTAAGGAAATTACTCAGCGTATTTTGTGTATAAACGTAGTCATAGCTGGTCAGTGTTCTTCCCTTCTGCTGACTCTGGCAAAAAGAAAGATTCTTTCCAAGGATCTGTTGTTCTGTTCTTTGACTGGATATTTTGACAAGAAGCAGAGTGTGCTTTTCGTTTAGAAGTGTCTCGAATTTTATTTAGACAGTCATGCCAACTGTAAATATTATTTTTTTTAGGAACCTTCCTGCAAAACCAGCAGAAGAAGCTCAGAAACATAGGCAACAGTACGAAGAAATGGTGGTTCAAGCAAAAAAAAGAGGTGATGAATTTCTCGTATTCAGAGGCGAAAAGTATGGGGTATTTCTAAACGTGGAATGCACTTGTCAGTCTGTTGCTCTGTAATGTGAGGGATCTCTGCCTCTTCTCAAAGAAGGATCACTCCTACGAGAGGAGCAAGGGTAGTTTTGTTGAAAAGCCTAGCCCCAAGCTGAAAAGAAAACAGTCCTAGAATCCAGCAGGAAATAGTTTTTCAATCCATAATTCTTAAATGAGTGGGTTTTGTGGGTTTAAAAACTTAGTAATACATTGAAGTAGGTTGTTGGTCAAATTAGTGAAGACTGGACTTAAAACTGCAGGATATTTGTCAGTTTCATGCTGGAAACAACCTGTTCAGGCTGTAGTACATAAACACATAATTTTCCATGTAGGAAAATTTTGCAGTTATGTTCATCTGATAATCTCTCACTTAAAATTTACAGCTTTCTCAAGGATTTGCTCATAATTTCTTGCCTGATATTTTTCACAGAAGTGTCTTAGTAACACTGTACCATGAACATGAGGTAGAGGTGATGGTTATGGTTTCTTTTGGCTGATATTTTTGACCGTCTGGGTTTTTTAATTAAAAACAAGCATTGCAATAATAGGAGATTTGGACTTGGGTTTTGCCTCCAATGAGAGCTACTGGAAATATTTTTTTTCCGTCTGGCCAGATCCTTGAACTGTATGAAACAGTGAAAAGGGTGTATGAGCACAGGACTTACTTGCATTCTGCAGCTGACACACTAATAGAAGTACCCTCTTGTGATTTTGAGCATTACATACCTACCAGTGAAGTTCTAACTTCATGTGACTCCTGTTCAATATAATGTGACTCCTGTTCAATGTATCTGCTACTGTAAGTGTAGTCTAAAGGAGTTTCCCTGTTCTTTCTTTGCATGTAGTGTGGATGAGTTGGGGAAAATGGGGTGATTGTTAGGTGATGGACCAGGTCCTTGTGCTGTCTCCATTGAACTGGAGTATCTGGATTCATTCTGTCCAGATAAATACCATGACAAACCGATTTTCCCTCAAGTCACTGTAGATGAACAGCTTTGCAGAGTGATACATTGTCGAGAGGTCAGGAGATCAAAGACTGTAAACACCCTCATGTTGGTTAGAGAAAAGTTGAAAGCCTGCATTTCAGCAGGCTTGCAAAGAGCTTGTATCAAAGCTGAAAACATCATGAGGCAGTTGCTATGGTTCTGCTCAGGCACAGCTTCTGTGGGGCTTTAAAGTGGACTTATCAGGTAAAATGTGTCCATTCCAAAGACCTTGTTCATGGTACTTATGTTCTTCAGTGACTTCTGCTTGCCAGGTGAGCACCTCTTCATACTGTAGGCAGCATGTGAATGCACACCCATGTCCTGCTGTGGAGATCGCCTGCATTTGTCTAACAAATTTGCCAGTGGAAAAAGCAGTAATCGATAATGCAGGAAGAAATACTGAGTGATAATTCAGAGCTGCAAAATACATCTAAACTAGACATGAAATATGTTTTCTTGTTAGTGAACTGAAGGTTTCCATTTGGGATGTGTAACATTTAGATTATCCATATGCAAAGTAGCATCAAAAGTGTGGCTCTTGTGATTTCTTGACAGTATACCTAAATTTTAATAGAAGAATGAAAACAAAATAAAAATTTGTATTAATTTGGCCTGTAGTTTTGAGTCTGCTGTAAAAGGGGTGGGGCTTTATTAGGAAATACTCTCACCTGTTCTACTAGGTGAGGCTGTTGGCTATCTGAGGTGCTAATTCAAAGTTAATAGTGTGGTTAGATTTGAAGAGTGAAAGAAGTCATACATTATCCAATTCCCTTTGTCCCATCTGTGAAAAATGAAACTTAGAGTTCCAATTTGTCCTTTATTCACATTTGCAATCACTGCTCAGCTTGCTGTGTGCTTGGGAAATTTTCAGAATTTTAACAGTCCACTGTACTTTAGGGTGAACACAGTGTGCTTTACATGTTTGCATAGCCACGACTAACTGAATACTTAGTTTCTGGTTTTATTAACTTAGAAAGGAAATTCCTTTTTTGCAGAGCTTAAAGAAGCCCAGAAGAGAAAGAAACAACTGGAAGAACGCTGTAAACTGGAAGACAGCATTGGCAATGCTGTATTAACTTGGAACAATGAAATCTTACCCAACTGGGAAACTATGTAAGACAGTATGTTATATTGAGTTTTAATTAAAAATTGCAGTCTATATCCTTAAGAGAGGTTGCAAAGTTAGGAAGCATAATTTTTAAATGGTCTTGGAAGCTTTTGTTAGAAAATCATTCTTGAACAGCTACAAGAGAAAGAAGCACCATCTTTATGTCTAGAAGGTGGTTGGAAGGGATACAGTGCTGAGTCTTATTACTTGTCTTTAATGAAGGCTCAAGATACTCAGAAACTGTGAAGCACTGAGGAGTGATCTGTGATAGAGAATGTAAAAGCATAAGGCATAGCATTTGAACATCATTCATTTATCAAAAATGAACTTCCTTGACTGAGCTGTTAATGTAATAACAATGTAGATGGAAGTATGTGAATGGTTTATGAAGCCTCTTTAATTCTAGAATGGTATACCAAATGATGGGAAGGAGAAATAGGGAAAAAGTTATTTATATCAAGTGCAAGAAGATTTCCTTCAAAGACATAGCACAGGCAGTTGATAAAGTACCTTGCTGATCTTTGTTAGTCATCTTAAAAAAAACACCCCCGGTGCTCCAAATACAACCACCACAACAACATAAACTATACACAAACAGCTCTCAGAATTGCAATTTGCTTAACAATGGATTCACTTATCCTGAGAATAGATATTAAAAAGACAGAATTTGTTGGAAAACGTGTTCCTGGAGAACTGAAGTATAAATGAATTGTAGATTTACATGTTTGTCTTTAGTATTTGAAGATGCATCTGTTACGGTTGCTGTAAAAATTAGGTCACCTTTTCCTTTATTAGTTTGTAAATTCAGAAGTTCCCCAGTATTCACTGTAAAACAGTATTCACTGTTTTACATTTTTGTTTTCATGATCTGCTTAAAGATAAATGGATTGTTGTGGTTTTACCACTTTTCATTGGTGCTTAGATGCTGTTTTATTCCTCCTCGTGGGCTCTCAGATTGCTGAACATCAGCTGCATCCATTTCAAAGCCTGTGTTCTGTTAAAATGTTTTTCAAGCTCCCACCTAAAAGTTAGTCCTTGTCACATCTTTGTACATTCTTCCAGAGGCACAGAACTGCAAAGATAGGTGGGAAGCTGCATGTCTTTGCACAGCAGGGTGATGACAGAGGGCAGAGGGTTGACTTCTATAACTTGTTCCTCTATTTAATCTTGTATGGAGCTGTCCAGTCTTTAGCATAGGCAGTGGCATAGGTGTGGACTTCTTTCCATTTGTGTACTTTTTCCCTATGATTTTTGTTAATCAAGTGTGGCTGCAGATTATGTGTATTGTGATTGCCATGCTTCTCTCAATGTAAAGCCATTGCATTGGAAGGAAGGTAGATTTCCTTTGCAGTTCAAAGCAAAATAGTACGAAAGATTGAGTATGTGCAAATGGTATTTTACTTCTTGGGCCATTGATGTTCATTTTGCTTTGAATCCCATCAGCAGTGGTAGGATGATATATTTGCAATTCAGCTGGCAACAAAGCATTTCTTAGAATAATCTGTTTTACTTTAAACAGGTGTTGTTCGCGTAAAGTCCGAGAGCTGTGGTGGCAGGGCATTCCACCAAGTGTGAGAGGCAAAGTCTGGAGCTTGGCAATTGGAAACGAGTTAAACATCACCCATGGTGAGACTGCTGTTTTGTCGACATTTTTTACAAAGTGAAATAGCAAGGGGACATTCTTGTATTTGTTGTGGTGTGGGTGTGAGGAAATGCTATCTAGTTATGCTTTTTTTGTGCTGCTTTGATGTGTTTTGTTCAAAAATACAGTGTCTTTTAATCTTGTAGCTGTTCTAGGACTGCTGCTGTGAATTGTTTCTGAGTATTCCTGTCGCTGTGTCTTGCTTTGATATTAGACGGAGATGATCAGAATTAATGACTCAATTTTTTCTTTTTTTTTGAGACATAAAATTGTTGTTAATTTCGAAATGCCTATGAGTATGTGTATAGTGTGCTTCCTTTGATTTGAAGTAAGACAACAGGTCTGTAAGAGATTAACAGAGATTAACAGACCCCTGGCAAGATTTGTACTTTGATTTGTGAAAATAGAAATAATCTATTTCTTCTGAGTACAGAAAAATTCAGCTCTGAAAGACTAAGTTATATAATTAATTCCTACATGGAAATGTGGTAGACTGCCTGTACTACTGCTGTATTGTGCTGCTTTTCTGTGCATTGCTTAGTTACCTTGGCTATAGTTCTTACACAATTTGCTAGACTTTCCTAATTATCCATTCGGACTGTAATTTTGAACATCAGTGTTCTGCAAGAAAAAGCAAATATTTGAATGTAGAATGCAGTTTAGATTGCCTTTCCCTTTCACTTAATATGAAGTTACAGGTGAGTGGAACATATCTTTCAAAACTGTAACCTAATTAGAAGTTCTGCCACTGTTAGTGCCTAGGGCAGCATTGCCCATGTGGTGGGTGGTTAGTGGACATGAGCATGTACAAATAATGGACTTGGTTTTATGTTTTTCTTTTTCCAGAGCTATATGATATTTGCCTGGCTCGCGCCAAAGAGAAGTGGCGATCGCTTAGTACAGGAGGGCCTGAAGTAGAATGTGAAGGTATGCTTTTTGTGAATGATTTATGCTGTGTTACAGAATAAGACATTTTGTAAGCTAGTGCCTTGAAATGAAATCACATATTTTAAACGAAAAAGAAATCAGCTATAAAGTTGTGTTCTGGTAAAAAGAAAATGTCTCTTTGTGAAAGCAAGGAATAGCTGTATTTTTCTCAGTGAAATTCTGATGTCGTACAAAACACACTTGTTTGAGGGTTTTTTATAAACAATCTCTGGGTACAGTTCTTATTTTGATGCAAATTTGTAGGAAAACTACAAATGGTAGTTTGGGGATTATCATTTGAATTGCAACAATAAAATACTTTTCTGCATCTGTAGTTTTGGGATTGCAACTCAGAGCAGAAAATTGCATTTTAGTCCCCTCTTGCAGCTTTGAGCTCAAGTCATTGGTGTGTTTCAGAGAGCAGCAGGTTTTTTTTGCAGACGAAGTAGTCTGAGTTTTACTAATTAATGGGAAGAGTTGACTGTTTTTGAGAGATTATGAAACTACATGCAAATGATTGAAATTGCCTTCAGTAAGTAATTATACTGAGCAGAGGAAGAAAGAGAACGTACATATTGCATTTATATGCAGATACATATTTTTGATTGGAAATGCCCACTTTATTAGCTTAAGATTGTGTGTATCTTAAATAAGATAACACCTAGTATGTTTCCACCTTCCTCTTGAACTTTATTTTCTGGAATGTAGATGCTTATGTGATTGATACAAGCATTGTCTAGTGACAGCTTGCTCAGTAAACAGCAGTAGGTAATTCCCAACTATACAGAACAGACAGAATACCAATAAGACATCTTGATACCAGAAAAAAGATTAATGCTATAAAAACATACTTGATATAGGATCTGTTTCAGTTACAGAGAGTGTATTATAGTGTCAATTACAAGATCTACAAAGACTAAGTAAACATCCATCTGAGAGCTTTCACAGTAGGTGATAGGTGGTATCCATCAGATAGGTGGTATCCATCACAGGTTGCCGCTTTAGAACTTCCCTCTTCCACCACAGCTTTTTCACAGAGGCAGCTACTTCAGGATCCACTGGAAAGCATTGTTGGTGGTGAGAGGGTCACAAGTTAACAGGCTCGTATCTGTCTAGTGATTTGTCAGCAGATACAGGAAAAGTGCCTAACCTGCCTTGCCCTGTATCTTTCCCCATTTTGCTTCAAAACATATTGAGGGTCACTGGGCACTGTAGGGTTGCTCTAGGTCAGGACATACCTTCTGCTTAGCCTGTCTGCTGAATGCGGGGAATTGTTCTGTCTGTGGCCTTATTCCCTAGCATTCACATCAAAATACATGAACTGTGCGAAAGGTAAACTTTACTGGAAAATAAAAACAAGAGTGAATGTTCACTGAATGTTTGTAATAAATGCAGTAACTTTGGCTTTTGCAGATGCTGGGTTTTCCACAGCTGACAGAGAAGCAAGCTTGGAGTTAATAAAACTGGATATCTCAAGAACGTTTCCTAGTCTCTGTATATTCCAACAAGTAAGCAGTGTTAACTTTTGTCTTGACGTGTTGGGGAAATTAAGTTTACATCGGGCCTGTCACTTGGTTGGAACAGGCCATTGAGTTCTGTAGGAACCCATCTTGAGAAGATAAAGTTCCTACAGATATTGGAAAGCTGGAAATAATCTAGAGGAGAGTAACATCAAGGTGCATACAAAACCCCAAACTGTTTGCTAATAATTGTGGTTTATATAACCTAGTTCATGCTGCTTTCTGTCTGATGAAGTGATGCAGGTGAGTGTTCCAAAGTCAGTGAGTCAACGTTGCTGGTTATAAATACACAGTGAGAGAGAACATCTCAAACAAATGGGACTGGTTGGCCTTTTTTTTTGGTTTGATGTGAAACTGATTTAACTTGTATGGTTTTGATGTGCTTTAGTGACTCTTTAATCAGATTTTGTCCTTCTGTACACAGATTTCAGCAGCCCTGTAAAAGGTTTAGGTTGTGATAAATCAACATTTTTAGGCAAAAATCTGCTCCCTTTGGAAATTCTCAGTCAGTTACAGTACTCAGTGCAAGATATGGCAACTGTTAATAGTCAGCAATGTGAAATTCTTTTTAGCTGTACATGTCCTCCTCAATATGCTCTCTCTGTGTTATGGCATATTGTTGTTTTGACTGTTTTCTTCATGGTTGTCTTTTGCCTCCAGTCTCAGAGACAATTATGTGGTTTGCATTATTGTTTACTTCCTTGGCACTATTGCCAAAGTGTTGCTGAGCTGTAAGGAATCTCTTAAACTTGCATTCCTATTGTATAAGTATTTAGTATCTATCAATGTATTGAATGTATGTATTTATAATAAGTGGGGTTTGGAGAGTTGTTTCATTCTGTTAAAGCTAAAATAATTTGGAATAGTTAAGCTGTTCTAAGCTACATTGGGAAAGAGTATTACTGCTACTTTGTCAGCAGTAATAGAGACCATCTGTAGCACTGAAGATTTTTTAACATGCTTGTTGTATAATCAGATGTATTGTGCTGTTTTTGTTTAATTATAGGGTGGTCCTTACCATGACACGTTGCACAGTATTTTAGGAGCCTATACTTGTTACAGACCTGATGTAGGCTATGTAAGTGAAGAATTTATTTTTCCAGGTGGGAAGGAGATATCTTTTAGGGGGGAGAAGGATTTTATTAATCAGTCATTTTTAGACCCGTATTAAATGGTTTGGGGGGGTTTATATGTGCTTTTTTTTCTATTTCAGTATATGCTTGAGAAGTGTTTATAACATTTATTTTGCTGGATTTAAGCTTTTTACAGGTTAAGTGATTGGAAATTCATATTCTTACTGAGAAGTACATAATTTGAAAATTGGAATCAAAGACAAGGTGTAGTTATGTCCTTATCGTTAGTATCAGTCTTACTGAGACTGCTGTTGAATTGAAATGATTGGCATTTCCATACCTTAGCACTGTGAGTTTCTCGACCAGCCTGTAAAGCAATGCTCATTGAAGCTACATGAGCTCAGTCATAGTGTTGGAAGTAGTGATCATGAGAGGACTGAGCAGATTTCATTTAGTCTCTGTATGCAGAGCAGGGTTATACCGAGAGGCTTATTCTGTATTCAGGAGAAGTTTTAGACAAGGCAAGTGTAGAGAGGGGATGTTCCTACTTTGTAGGTAGCACATACTGCTTGGTAAGAGCTGCTGAACATGACTGCTGGGAAATGAGACAAAGGGCAGATCAGCTGCTGTGCTTCATGTGGCACAGCAACAACCTGTTGTGTTGGGAAGGAGCTTGTTCCTCAGGTTTGCAGGAATGACAGTCACACCTTGCTCCGTGTGACTCACAGTGGCAGCACTGCACCCTCCGGGTGAGAGAGGTTTGCCTGGATTCCACAACAGAGTTTGTAGAGAAAGGGAACAATATCATGAGCTTATGGTAAATGAAACAAGAGTATAATCTTAAAATGGTTTTGTTTATCAAATGAGTCAGTGCAGTTGTTTTTAATTGCTGGTGATTTATTGAAAAACAAAAGTTCAAGCGTTGTCTCTAGGGTTCAAGTTCAGCTTTCCACAAATAAGGATCTAGATGACCTATCCCTAGGAGAAAAGGGATTATTTTGAAACACCTTATTCTTCAAAAAAATCTTTATTCTGTATATTTGAAAGTGTTGCCAACCTAGCCTATCCTAGGAGTTCAACTTGAAGTCTTTGAAAGAAGACAGCATGGGAATTGTTGGGTTCCATGCACTGAACATGTGATATCAAGGGGCATGTGGGTTAAAAAATCCTGTTTTTCTGAATGTTTCTCAAGATGCAGCAGCTCAGTGAGTGCATCAAATACTAGTGAACACAAAGACAAAATGAGACAATATAATATAGTTACTGCTGAAGGGTAACACTTCTCCTTTCTTCAGGTGCAGGGCATGTCGTTCATAGCAGCTGTATTGATCTTGAACTTGGATACTGCAGATGCCTTCATTGCTTTTTCTAACCTTTTAAATAAGCCCTGTCAGATGGCATTTTTCCGTGTGGACCATGGCCTTGTAAGTATACAAAAAACCTGTAATCAACATGCTGTGGACAATGTGTAGGAAAAGTTTAAAAAAATAAAAATTTATGATTTCAGCAACTTGGAAAAGAAATCAGGGTTTATTTTAAACCAACATAAAAAAAAACAAACAAGCAAACAAAAACCCCAAAACACATATGCAGAGTCACTCAAAAAAGTCAAACCCCACCAAAGATCACCCTATCAACCTTTTTGAACAAGACATGTGAATGAAATTGAGTAGCTATTTTACAATGCTTGGAGAATAGTTATGAGAATATTACTGTAGGTGGTTTTCAACAATGCTGCAGTTGAAAGCTGAAAACAGCTTAATGTAAGTGTCTTAAAAGTACTTTTTATCATAGGCTAATAGGTTGCTAAAAACAGACTGTTGCAGGGAGAACCAGGTTTTCCATATCATCCTGTAGCAGCTGTGTTTGAGTCCCACAGGCTGCTTTCCAGAGAAAGAAACCTCTCACCGTTCAAGTTTTCACTGGGAGCTGATTGCCGGATTTTCTCTAGAGTCTCTAAAATTCCATGTCTGCAGGTACACTAGCAAAATAAGACACATCTTCTCAAATATGGTTTTAATTTACTTTAAAGGTATTTTTGTGTGAAATATATCGCATTCTGTATTTCTTTCTCACTTACCTCATAGCAGTATGAAAATAGGATCTGCCTCTTTAGAGTTAAAACGCAAGAAAAAAAGCAAGAGAATGGATGATGACAGCAGTCACTGCTGCTTAAAAAGTAGATGCTACAAATTCTATCAGTATTCCTGCTGGAAAAGTATTCCCTGTTCTGTCCCTGAATTTCATCAGTTGTGAATACCATGGGAAAATGTGCCACAGGGCAGACAGCGTTGCTAGGAGCAGTATCAGCTATCTCCTTTACAGTAGTTGGAAAAAGAGGACATGCTCATGCATTCAGTCTGCAAATACAGTTTTTGTGAAGATGGTTTTGGAATTGAATTGGATAATATAAGATAAATATTTTTTTTAGCTGAGCTAGTGAGGTTTGCAATTCTTTCAGATAGAGCTGTTCAGTTCTGTTAGCCCGGCCAAATGGGGACTATGGGATAACTGTGTGATTACAGAGGGCAGAGATGGTGATACATGAAATATTAATGTCATGAAAGCAAACCCATGATTTAACAACACAAGGAAAATGTCATCTGATATTTCAAAGGGACTAGTGACACTTGAGTGAGACAGTTTTTGCTTTCTGTGGTGAACGTACTAATCTGCAGTCTACTGTCATCTTTTTGTGTCAGCTTAATAAGCAAATGCTGATTTGTTGTATAGTAAATTAATAAAAAATAATACCAGCATAAGTTAGTTGTGTAAATAGTAGTAATTTATACAGGTTTATCTTGACTTCTTTTGTTGGTTAATTTTATTAAACTATTTTTTTTTCATTACCACTGAGGAAGTGTCTTGTTGAATGTGTATTTGATCAAAATAACTTCTCGTACTGCTGCCCACATTGCTATCAATAGAAATGACTGTAGAAGTTATGTGTAAGGTCCTGCCTCTGCAGTACTTTTGAGGGCAGGAACTTCAGTAGAATTGTCTTATAGGGACACCAGCAGATTATTTTGCAAGTAGGACTGTCTGATGCATTACCTGCTTCCCAGTTTATACTCACAGGTCTCATTCATAGGTGCTTGGATTTCATGCATTTAAAAATTCACACTGGGAAACTGTTTCAGGGGTACAGTTCTCTAAAGTGGGTTCCTGGATTTCTGGTGTCATGTTTGACATGAAACTGTTTCTCAGTAACTGATGGTTCAGAGATTTCAGTAACTTCAGTTATTTCTCTAGCATACACTCATCTCTGATTGACTTAAAACCTTATACTCATACTGACCACCAGGCTCAGGTGTTTATTTGTCACTGTTAATGAAAGTAGTCCACCATCTGTCACTTCATTCAGAGGAAATGGGAAATACTTCTGTAAGGACATTAAAAAAACCTGAAAAATAAACTTTTAATCCTTTAAAAGGATTTCACACAGAAGTATCCAAAAGGAACCCTTTTCCCTTTACTGTCATGATGTTTTCAGGAGAAGTATCCTGTTTCAAGTCATATTTTGAAGCAATTCCAGCCTTTCTTTATTGCTTGGATTGGGATTTGTATTACTGAATCATTTAACAACTTTGCTTAGCTTTTCTCCCTATAGTGTTAGGGAGGGTGATTAAATAATATTTTGTTTTAAACTCTTACTTGAATTGGATGATATTTTTAACATGTTCTCTGTTATGACATTTGATTAAATACTGAAATTCTAAAATAGCGTAAAAGTCTTTGTGTTAAAAGCAGTGAAGTTCAGGGGTTATGATGTCAGAGAGTTACAGTTTCTCTTGCATAGATGTTTTTTCCCAGTCTTTAAATTTTTTGTGTGAAACTCGTATCTTCCTTTTTTGCAAAGGAAATGGCTATTATCTAAATGTAGAATGTATGGTGTTACGCTGGTATTAGGCTATTAGAATAGCTTTGGTATTAGATTGTGATTTATGACTGGAATATACTGGACTCTTCACTGTTGCTGTGGAGTATTAACGTTATTTTAGTTTTGTATTTCATTATGTTCCACTGGGTCTTGGATTTTATTCTGTTATAATATTAAATTACTGACACAAGCATAAAGCATCATTATGTTATAATTATTTTGAGAAATCAGCAAAAAACTTCTCTCCTGCTGGTATTTTTCTTTCTGAAGGAAGCTGGCCAGGACCCAAAGAAAATGTTACATTGTTTAGTATGAGAATTGTATATAGAGTGGATCTTAAACTCTTAGTGCTGGCAGATGCTGCCTTTTATGTAAATACTTAGCTCTTCATAGTATCATGTAATTCATTGATCCTATTTTTAAAGAGTGTTAATCCTACAACAGACAATACATTTAAGCTTGTTAATAACACAGCTAACTGCTTGTTTTCTCCCTGTTATATTTTCCCAGATGTTGACTTACTTTGCTGCATTTGAGGTATTCTTTGAAGAAAATCTGCCAAAGTTATTTGCCCACTTCAAAAAAAATAACTTAACTCCAGACATCTATCTAATTGATTGGTAAGACATTGAAAGAGTAATTACTAATTTGTGTGACATCAGCTCTGTGTCAGTATTCATGACAGACGCGAGAATGTTCTTACCTGGTTTAATACTGTTCTAAGATGAAGGCTTTATTTTTTGTCAGTACTTGAGTTGTCAATCCAAATCATTCCCACATACTTCTGTGATGTTTAACATTTGCCTAACCTTTATTACTGTACTTATGTTTAGTTGGAAGCCTATTTTGAAATACTGCTGGATAGCAGTGTTTATCCATATTTAGTGCCTGTTTGGATTGACCTTCTGAGAAAATTTGTCTGTTGCATGTGCAGGTGTGTACCAGGGTTGTCTATTCAGAAAATACTGCCAGTATTGCATTTGAAATGTGTACTTTGTCCTGCACAGATCAGGAAAAGCATAATTAAAACATTTGTCCATACAACATAAAGCTCAAAGCTACAGAAAAGTTATTCCATTTAGCAGATGGGCAATTAGAGTCTTTTTATTAGATGAAACTGTCTTTCCTTTAAGTTCTAGTATAATCAGAACATTTTCCTTAGAGATGAAAAAAACAAAGATCTTATTTGTGCTTCTGCCAAATTTCAGTGAGGTATTATGCACTCCAAATTGAGTGTTTGCATTTGTGTCTATCAGATCTTGGTTTGGGGCAGTTAAAAAGTCTCTTTTCAGCAAGACTTTGTTGTCAGTTTTGGGATGACATGAATGATTTTTTGTGAAAAATTGGTTTGCCTTTAAATTGTTGACAATTTCTTCTGTTCTCAGGTATCTGACAAATACCTTAAGTAAAAGAATAAATGCCCAGTGCTAACAGCAGGATTTTTTTCCTGAGATTAATAAGCTGTTCTTTTGGAAAATATTTGTAATGTTAATGCAATTTTACCTGAATATCTTTGGCAGTATCCTGATCTTTAAGACCTAGTTGGTAGCATGTTGCTGATCTCTTAGACAGAAACACATTTAAAATAAATCAGTCCAATACAGGCTCGAAGTTTGGATACATTAATTTTCATAGTATCATAGAATTCTGAGGTATTGGAACAATCCTCTGAAATAATCTAATCTAAACCCACTGCTCAAAGCACAGTCAATTAGAGCAGCTTGCTCAGGATCTTGTCCACTTGAGTTTTGAGTATCTTCAAGGAACAGCACTCCACAGTCTCTTCAGGCAACTCTGTTGCAGTGTTCAACCACCCTTGTGGTTAACAATTTTTTTTTTCTTATGTTTAAAATGGAGTTTTCTGTATTTCATTTTGTGCTTGTTGGCTCTTGTCCTTTTCACTGGATGCAACCAGGAAAAGACTGGTTCTGTCTTGTTTTCATCGTCCTATCAATTGTTTTTAGTTATTTAGGTGCAAGCCATCTCTTCTCCCAGCTGCGCAGTAACCAGCCTGCTCAGCCTCTCCCTCTGTGTCACATGTCCAAGCCTTTCATCACATTCCTGGTGAGCTGGACTTGCTCCAGTATATCCATGTCTCTCTTGTACTGGGAAGCCCAGAGCTGGTTTGTTAGTGCTGAGTAGATGGATGACCTGCCTTGGTATGCTGGCAGTGGTGTTTCTTCTGCAGCCCAGGAGTTAGTGAACAATCTTTGCTGCAAAGGCGCATTGCTGGCTTACATTCAGCTTCGTGTCCACCAGCACCTCCCTGTCCTTTTCTGCAAAGCTGCTTTGCAGCCAGTTGGCTTCCGAAATAAACTTGTACCTCGGATTACTTCCTACCTATCTGCAGGACTTGGCATTTCCCTTTGCTGAACTTTGTGGGACTCATGTTGGCTCATTTCTCCAGTGTCTCAAGGTCGCTGTGAAGTGGAATCAGTCACCAGCCTCCCAGTTTTATATCACCTGTGAACATGCTGTGGATGCAGTCTAACCTATCATCTAGGTCCATAATGAAGACATTTAAAAGCGTTGGATTCATGTCAAACCCTGGAGTACACTACCAGTGGATTGGCTCATAGCTATACTTTGTGTCACTAAATGACAACCTCCTGAGTTTGACAGTTCCAGCTGGTTTTCAGTCCACCTTACTGTCTGTCTAATCTATACTCCATTGATTCATCAACAAGGATTTTATAGGACACAGTGTTGAAAACCTTGCTAACATCAAGATACACAATGTCTGTTCCTCTCCCCTCTTCACCAAGCCAGTCATCCCATTGGATAAGCTATCAAGTCTGGTTGGATACGATTTTGCTTTCACAAATCCATCTTGACTTCTCACAATCACCTTTTTATAAAGACCTTTTTGCCCATAATATGTTGTGAAATAATCTCCAGGACTTTTTCTTCCATTACTTTCTCAGGGATGGAGATGAAGCTGACCAGCCTGTAGTTCACTGGATCCTGTCTCTTGAAGATAGGAGTGACATTTGTTTCCTTCAGGTCCTCCGGAACTTCCCCTGATCACTGGGATGTTTCAAAGACAATTTGAAAGTGGCCTCACAACAGCACTAGTATTTGCCACAGATTTGTATATGCCAAATTTATTTAAGTGTTCCCTAATATGATCCTCCTCCAGCTAGGGTAGGGTTTCCTTATACTAGGCTTTTCCACTGCTCTGGAGTACCTGAGATTCCTAAGCGCAAATCTCAGTAAAGACAGAGATGAAGGTGGCAGTGAGTACCACAGCTGTCTGCATGTTCTTTGTCACCATGTTCCTTGCCCTGTTCAGCAGCAGGCTCATGTTTTCCTGAGTCTTTTATTTTCTGCAGTTGCAGGAAAGCCATTCTTGTTGTCCTTAACATCCATTGGTTGATTCAGCTCCAGATGGACTTCTTGTGCTGCCTTTGCTTGATTTGTGTGGTTTGTATATGCCTGTTGCACACATGGTGCTGTAACATGGCCTTTGTGTGACTTAGCTGTTACACTGGGATTAAATTTTAATGCATCATGTGTAGGAGAATTGTCGGGGGTTGCAATGAATGGGCTCATTTCTCCTAACATTTAATGGGAGAAATACCATGGGAGGGATTTTGTGACTGAAGGTGAGAATATTAAACTGAAGTAGATCTGTGCACAGAGAATAGAAAAAGTACTAGGATAAGGTAGAAGGGAAGAAAGAGAGCAGAGGCTGGTGTATTCAGTGATAAGATGAAAGATGTTGAAATTTTATGCCTCAGTGTTGTGAAAGCCTGTGTGTGGAGAAGGCATTTGAATAAAAGGGACATCAGAATAAGATGACTGTAAACATATGGGAAAGTAACTGGATAGGCAACACTGAAATCACCAGGTTATTGTATTTTTAATGGACAATAATGTCAATAGCAGTCCAGAAACTACATCAGCCTTTTACAATATGAGGATGGTCACCTTACCAGCTGGGACACAGACTAGGCAGAGATACTTAATGCTGTCTTCACTTTGGTTTTTAATGATGATGATGTGCTTTGGGGGTCCCAGAGCCATGAGTTGGAAGACCATGGCTCTGAGGATGATAAACCCTGAACTTGTGGGGATTTGCTGCTCCAGCCTAATGGTCTATGGGGTCTGATGGAATTCATCCAAGGGCTGGCTGATACCATCATGAGACCTCTCAAAATTTTTGAACAGTCTTGGGAATCTGAAGAGGTTCAGTTTTTCTGGAAGCTAGCAGACATTGTCCTGGTTTCCAAGAAGGGTGTCTCTGGAAACCAAGGCCTGTCAGAGTCACTACAGTGACTGGTAAAATTATGGAGAAGGTTATTCTGGAACATATTGAAAGACACCTGGAGGATAGCACAGCCAGAACAGGTTCACGAGGCGAAAGTCCTGCTTCACAAACTTAATTTCCTTTTATGACAAGGTTACCCACCTAATTGGGTAGATGTGGTATTTTTAGACTTCACTAAAGATTTTGATACCATCTCATAGTAACCTGTCCTGATTCTGCAGCTGGCAGAATCCTGGATGTACAGATAGACTAGGGAATGAGATGCTGGAAAGCAGCACCATAGCAGGGGACCTGGGGGTGCTCGTCCGTGGCAAGTTGAACATGAGTCAGCAGTGCCCTGGCAGCCAGGAGGGCCAGCCCTGTCCTAGAGGGCATCAGGCACAGCATGGCCAGCCAGGCCAGGGAGAAGATTGTCCCTCTCTGCTCTGCACTGGGGTGGTCTCACCTCGAGTCCTGAGGGCAGTTTTGGGCTCCACAATAGAAGAAACATAGTTAACAATTAGAGANAGAAGAAACATTATTAAACATTAGAAAGTGTTCAAAGGAAAGCAATAAAGTATGGTGAAGGGCCTTAAGAGGAATCTGTGTGAGGAGTAGCTTCCCTTTGAGGGGAGGAGGAGGGGCAGGCACTAATATCTTCTCTGTGGTAACAGTGCATGAAGCTGTGAAATTAAAATTAAATATTAGGAAAAGATTCTTCTTCCCAATGGGTGGCTGGGCACTGGCACAGGCTCCCCAGGAAAGTGGTCAGATCACCAAGCCTGGAAGAGTTCAAGAAGCTTTCAGACAATGCTCTCAGGCACATGATGTGATTCTCGAGGTGGGTCCTGTGCGAGACCAGGAATTGGACTCAATAGTCTGTGTGGGTCCTTTCCAACTCAGGGTATTCTGTGATACTATGGATTACTAGTTAGATATGATGCTGTCATAAATAATGTGATTGCTATGTAGGAGGAACTAAAATTGAGTGTTCTCATGGTACAGGCATGTTAATATCATGCTATCGTTTAACTTTGCGTTGTAAAAAATAAATCCTGAAAAACAGTACCAGAAATTGGAGATTTAGAGAAAAAGACTGTTTTGACAGAAGGTTGAAGGTTTACATTCCCTTCAGCAATTTTGCTTTAATAGAATACTCTTTATTATATTTTCTTGAGTAAACGTTTACATGATTAGTTGTTCTGTCTTAGTACATATATAGGGAAAAAACAAACACAAAACCAAAACAAACCAAAGAGAAGAAATTACTGAGTTGTGAGTGAAGAACTGAAGTGATGCAGTCTGTGTTGAAGTGTTATTGAAGTCTTGAGGCATATCAGGTCCCGCTTTTGTTACCTCTGTGGATGTTGTTAAGAGCACTTGCAAGAGAAGTCAGTGAGGAGTGACTGTGAATGGTGCTTCTCAAGGTCTTTGTATCAGTGAACTGACGATTAATGTTTCTCGCTGACTACCTGCATCCATATTCAAGCTGTTTATTTTAATTCCAAGGACAATTTACTGTGTTCCTTCCACCCTAGAGAGTTACAACACTGATCTTGCACAGGAATGTAGGCTCTTCGAGAGAGACCTGTCCAATACTGTATGAAACTTTTCCCCACTTGTCTTGAACTACACAGCTCATACTGCTCTGTCCTTAATTTTGTTAGACAGTGAAGGTTGTATTTATGTAAAACTTACATATTTTACTTAAATATATGTGTAAAGGTATTCATATCTGTGTGTGTGTGCATGCATATATGTACTTTCTACTTCAAAATACTTTGATCTTGTAGGAAACAGACTGAGATTTTTTTTTCTTTAAATTGCCACTAAGTGTGTGGCTGCAGTGTATTTAAAGTCAGGGAAGAATATGGTACAGCATTGCTTGAGTAGGCAGACCTTTTGCTAGTAGGTAAAAATCTATGTGAAACAGCCTTTGCTCTAACATTAATTTTATTTAAATGAACATTTGTTCTGAGCTCCAAAGGGATGCCTGCTGCTATTCCAGTGGCTGGTGTGGTTACTGTGCTGGCATGTGTGCAGTAAATCTCTGCTGGTGGCAGCCCTGGGAAGCTCCAGTAGCCAGTGCTGCACAGACCAGTTGCTGGGAAACCTTCCTGCTCCTGCCACAATTAGAATGGCGACTGCTAGTCTGCTTTGTGCTTCTTCCTGTCACCTGTGCTGCAGGGAACAGCAATAAAATTGGTATGCTTAAGTCATTTCTGAAGGGATATGTTCCGAGAAAAAGAAATTCTGTAGGTGGGCCCAGCTGTGTAGTTTTTCTTGGAGCTGGTAGAGGACTTAGGGAGGAGAGCCCCCCAGCCAATTTAGTTCCACTACTGCCTTCTGTGATGGGAAAGCTTCAAGGACTGAATGGTTTAATTAAAAGGTACTGTGACCTGGTTGTTGGGGGATACCTGCCACAAGTAAGGCATCTCCTTTGAAAAGGACCCATGTGCTTTAAGCCTAAACTCCAGCTGATAAATCTTGTAGAAAGAATTAAAAAACTATACAGGTTTTACTTTTTTTTGTGAGTATAAAGGGGATCAAGTGTGATAAAACCATAAAGAACAACGTGCAGTCAGGTTCACAAAGAACAGAGGGGAAATAGTGTGTCTGAATAGCCCAGTTTTGGCCTCCCACTTTGTCAGCTGATGTTCCGCAGGCTCTTGTGAGCAGAGTGGAATGTGGATTTGCCAAGGACACATGCTGTCTATTTATGGCCTGCTGCTGCTATACAAACACCTCTTTATCCCTGCTCAGGAAAATGATTTTGGCAATAATTGTAGCCAAGGGCTGTGTTTGTACTGATGGATTGATCAGTGCTTCTTTAGTATTACATGGACTGTGATTGTGCTCCATGAATATGAAGTTTATATTGACACCATGTGCTTGTTAGGATAAAGGTCCAAGCCACTTTGTGTGGCCGTTTTTAGGAGGCACTTCCAGTAAAGTATGTATAAGTTTGTTTTCTGTTATTTTGAGAAAATCATAGTCCATGCCCCCCCAAAAATGCTCTCTTGCAGTCAGCATTTTATATGAAATAGTATTTACTTTTCTTTTTTCCAAATAAGAAATGAAGTAAACACTTCTACTTTTTTTTAGACTGTAATGATTTTAAAATTTACAGACATGGGAAAGGAATGGTGTAGTGCAAGAATACGTAAGATCTGATTTGCATCAATGTTGTGTGCGAGTTGCCAATCCAAAATCTGGCCTACCTGTCTGAACTGCTCTTGCTAATATCTTATAAAGACTTTTTAAATTAGAAAGAAAAGAGAAAAAAGGAGAGTGGGGAAGAAAAAGCAAAGGAAAGAAGGATGGGGCTTCTGATTATCATGGTAACAGTACTTTGCTTTCTTGATGACTTTATGCTCATGTGCTTTTGCTGTGAGCAGCAAACCAGCCAGGACTTTATGCATCTACCTCAAAGTACACTTCCATCAGAAACAGGGCTGGGAGGGCAGGAGCATCTGGTGCTTCTTTTCTTCCTCTTTCAAACAGACAGAGGCCAGGAGGCTGCACCTGCATTGCTCTGACCCTGGACATGTCTATGTGAGTTAGCTGTATTATCTGCACCTGCCACTTACAGTGGGTTGCAAGAGAGCTGCACACAGAAATCACCCCACACTACAGCAACAGCAGGTCATGTGCAAGGAGTGTGCCAGTGCTGCTGAAAGATGCTGCTGGAACTGCCTCAATCTGGCAGCTGCTTTATTACTCCAATAAATTCCAGCTGAGTTTCAGATGTCTAATATGTAGCTCAGATGTCTAATAAGAAAATGTCTTTCAGTAGGAAATGTTTGAAGGGATGAAATGCTGTATCTGTTCTAAGCAGTGATTCCTACTGGCCTTTCACTGCTTATTCTAGGGGACTCAGTCTCTGCTATTAGGTCTTGATGCATCAATTCCACGCAACTATTAATGACAGTTAATTGCCTTGTTAAGTTCCTGCAAATGGCACTTCCTTCCAAATTATGAAGAGCTCAATGGCAAATACCTGACTTGATGTGACAGCTTCTTTGATATGAGTAAATCCTCTCATACAAAAGAAGTATTCTCATAAATAGTTCTTTCTTTTGACAGTTAATTTTCTGCATAGTTGGAGATTTAATACAAATGGGTTATTCAGGTTAGGTCTGAATCATGACAGAATAATGGCTTTTGTGAATAAAAACAAGTCTATACAGTTGGTATTGTTACTTATCTTTAACCAGGGCTTGTTTCTGGCTGGGTGTTTGCCTGCTACTTGGTGACCAGGAAAGGACTCAGTTGAATTGCTTCCTATTACTCTGTTCCTTTTAAATTGAAAACCTGTTGCAGTTTCCTGTGTGCGTACAGACAAAGGTCTTAATTCTGCCATGCAGGTATTCTATGGCAGTATGGTTTTATATGGTGTGTGACTGTACAAAAAGATTGAAAGAGTATACAAAATAATTGAAGTCTGCAGTGCAGGATTGGCCAGTAACCCAAAGAAAGAGCTTGTATTGTGCTCTTCTTACACCTTCATGTATGTATGATGAACAAGTGTGTGGGTTTTTCATCCCAGACCTATACTTTTTGTTAATTTATTTTTATAATTCTAACTTAGGTTTTTGGGGAACAGAATTTAAAATGTTTCCACTTGTTTTAAGAAGATTGCAATGAGATGTAAAAATAGGAAAAACAGTAAAATCCTAAGGATCATAAACCTGCAATTCACTTGTCACCTGAATTTGTGCAAATGTTAGTTTCATCAGGATGTTAATAAAATGAATATCTTTCCCCTTTTTTCTGAAGTGTGGTGATTGACACAGAAGCCATATACTTAACAACACATAATTCAAATAAATTTTTATATAGTAGAAAGTGGATAATGCAGAAAACTTTGATTATTAGACTTTGCTGTGAAAATACTTCATATTCTGTACCTATATATTTGTGTGTGTATATATCTGTTCCATTATATCTTTTTAATGTGAATCCAAATTTCCCGAATAAAAAATTGGAGGGGATAGAGGGTAGTTTTAAACACATGAAAGCTACTGTTCAATTCAGCATACCTGAAAAGGAGTTTTTTGTTAAAAGCTGTGGAAAGGTTTGACTGAAATTTGAGCCTTTGCTGACCTCTGCCGGGGAGGGAATTCTTTGCAGTTTTACAGAGATTTTTGTGCAGTGCATCTGTGGAAAAGTTATTTCTGAATTCTAAAGGAAAAAAACCACCGTAACTCTTTCCCTTTACATACTATAAAAGTATTCCAGGAAACCTTATTCTCATTGCTTACTGTTAGGTCATTGTTGGCAGCAATGCTCTCACTCTGCTGTGCAGCAAGATGCTGGATAAAAGAGAGAGGAGAGGAGGGAGCAACTTTTTGTTTCTGGCTGCAAGGCTGTCAGCGTTTTGGTGGAGGAAGAAACGTGCTCATGCTAGTTAATGAGAATAGAGTTTTAGCAACTGGGACGAGGTTGTTGCTTCTGGTTTTACCCTTTCTCTTTGGGAAGCACATCTGTACAGGCATACTGAGCCACCATCCTAAACCACTATCTACACTTCTGTGGACATCCTGCCTTGCCTGTTTCTCTCAACTGAAGGCAGTTCAAGCTGATCCTTCCTCCAAAACTCATGCTGTTATTACTTTTCTAGTCAACCAAGCCTGGAACACAAGAGTTAATTTTACTCATCTCCTTTATCTGAACCACAAAGTGCCCATTGCAGTTTGTCTTAAGGTTCAGCTTTTTGAGTTTTTGCAACTAAAACTGCATCAATTCTTGGCTCTGAAGCGATGATTAAATAGGCCTTTGATTATAGTTGTGGTCATCACATGCCTGTTGTAAAACCATGTATACTGTTTCTTCTGGTATGATCCAAGAAAACCAAACTTAGAGATCATGCCTTAATGGTTGTACAATTTTCTATTGTTTCATGGATTGGTGTGCTGCAACTAACGGAAGTACTTCTGAAATATAAAAAGGAATATTCAGTTTTGAGAAGCCTCCAACTTACTGATGATTGGCACGTGTACTTCTGTGAGTATCCAAGACTTCTTGTCCAGTAATTGAATATTTTGTTCTGCCTTTCAGGATATTCACATTGTACAGCAAATCTTTGCCACTGGACTTGGCTTGTCGTGTCTGGGATGTGTTCTGCCGTGATGGAGAAGAGTTCTTATTCCGTACAGCACTGGGAATACTAAAACTTTTTGAAGATATTTTGACCAAAATGGACTTCATTCATATAGCTCAGTTTTTAACAAAGCTACCAGAGGACTTGCCTTCGGAAGAATTCTTCACGTCTATTGCTGCCATTCAGATGCAAAGTAGAAACAAAAAATGGGCTCAGGTAAAGAGGATGTTAATCTTTGGTAATGGGTGATTTTACTTTACTCATGAAAAATGGGATTTGGCAACATCTGGAAGAATGTTTTAACAGAGTTAGTGCTTGATTTTATGGGTAGGTAGGACTGTGTAGCTCACACCATGCTTTTAGCATACATTGAGATGACTGGATTCCCTCAGCTTAATCTCCTCTGGAAAGGGAGAGCTCAGTCAACATTCAAAATTGAAATATTGAGTGAAATTTATGAAGTAAAAAGTCACACAACTTAGAAAATTTATTAATTACAAAGGCTGCTAGTAACATCACAACTTGATACTTAGAAGCAGAAATCCACTCTTTGGGAGAAGTTGTCAGGACACACTATCATACAGTCATTTTAATCTTCTTGAAGATCTTTACTCTGCCTAATTTTGGGCTCTACAGAAGTGATTGCATCTCTGACTTTATTGGGATTTAGCATGTCATTTCAGAAATTGTTTTGTCATTGCAATTTCAGCTAAATTCCAGTTTAAGGAAAAAAGATGTATCATCTGAATGTGGAAATCATTAAGTGCCTGTAGCAGCCATTCATGTTGGAGAGTGGAAACACCCCACTTTTTTTTTCTTCTTTGTTCAAAGCAGCAATATAGCCCACTTTGTGAGTCATTTCGTAATAGAGCTCTGCCCATTTTATCCAATTGCTTTTTTACAGAGAAAACGAAAGGTGGCGTTAAACATAGTGATTGGGGCAATTCAGCTGCAACTGGGTATTTCTGGTTCTTTTCTGGGGTAGCAGTGCCTGTAGATGCTGAGGATTGCCAGTTTTCTCTTCGAGATGAGCATTTCTAACCTTCACAGCAGGAGTGGCTCCACAGGTTGTTCAGTTGTCTCACCTTCCTTGAACGTCATGTGTGCATGAGGATTGCATTCCAGATAAATTGCCAGCCTGCTGCTGCTTCCCTTGTGGGGAAGGAGAGATAGGAGTCCTATTCTGCCAAGTACCCCAAATAACAGGCTTCAAAAGTGTGTGTTCAGGGGAGATGAAGTTTAAACCTTTGTTAAATCTCTTTCTATCCACCATGTCACAAGGATTTATGGAGAGGTCTCTTGTCAGTGGAGAGGTTCTCTAAATTTAATTACATTTGATAGTAAAAATAATATTGCTCAGACATAATTGGAAACACTTCAGAATGAATTATTGAGTAATTTTTTAAAATCTAATACTTTTCGTCTCTTTCATTTCTTGAAATGTCTAGATACTTGCTGCTCTGCAGAAAGATAACCGGGAAATGGAAAAAGGAAGTCCTTCACTGAAACGTTAATGTTGGGTTTGCCTCCAGTGACTCCCAGGAAAAGAGCTGAAGAGGCAAAAGTATTGATTACTGTTTGACATGTGTGAGCCTGAAAATCAAAGTGTTAGTTCAGAGTTACATTTAGTAGTAGAATAGCCTTAAGGGGGAGAGAAGAAAAATGAGGAGGAGGAGTGAAAAAAACAGAAAGAAGAAAGGAAATTAAGGGATAAACCCCTTAAAAATTAAACCTAGGCTTAGCCTTAAACTTTAGTGGTATGCGTATATCCTATGGAGAGCATTACACATTCTGTATTTCTGATGAGGGCAGTGAAACAAAATATCAAAGGTTTGGGATTTTCTAAATTTTTTTTATTAGATGTTTTGAAAGACTGGACATTCAACAATGTTAATTGCTTTGACAGCTATTCCCGTTTCATTCTTAGGCAGGATATATTTCTGTTACAGGATATACCTGTAACAGTAGCTGGATCTGGATTTTAGATAACTGGTGCTGGAATTCTCAATGATGTAAGGACCATTTCTTTAGAAATGCTTCTGATTTTATAGGCTGTGGGTCCCATTTACCAAAGAAATCATGTAGACATAGAACTACATTCCTTTCTTTAATAAGAAAAAGTTAAGTAGCAAGTAAGCTTGGAAGAGAAGTCCAACTAGCAGTGCAAAACTAATTATTCTTCAGGATGCCTTGGAAATTCATTTTCCAATCTGGATGCATATGGAGGAAATTCCATTCATCAGACTAGGTTCCAAACTCACCAAGAGGGTTCTGATATTAAGGTGGCATCATTTCCCAATTGCCCTCTCTTTTCTTTGTTTAAAGCCAAGGTCACATGCTACTACATGCATGTTTCCTTGTGTCTCTCTCCTGGAGCACTGCAGTTTCATGGTGTTCTTGCCTACCATCTCCTTACTCATGTGCCGTGTGTCCAGTCATGGACATAAAACTGGACTTAGCAGATAAACTGAGAAATGGTTAAAAGTAATTTTGGTAGCTGCTTTAAACCCAGCTTTGCTCGCTGGCAGAAGAAGGAAGCGTGGTAGGGGAGCAGTTAATGTTTGCCAGTGTTGCTGCTGAAAAGAAAAGGTTTTGTGGAATCTCCTGAAGCTGCGACTGCTGCCACAGTGGGAAAGTTATGTGGAGCTGACCCATAGAGTGACAAGTGCAAGAAGTTTATTGGGAAATGTGTCAGACACCATCAGGTTAAGTACAAGCTGTCATTTCTGAGCATTTTATCCGACCTCTAATACATGAGAGCAAGTTACAGCGGCAGTGAACTGCTGTTACAATCCCTCATACATCTTAGATCCTCTCTGCATTCAGGTGAATTTTGAAGGGCAAATCATGAGTGCCTCTGATTTACAAGAATGTTTATTGCGTAGTGTGTAGTGTGAAACCTATTTTATACTAATGATGATCATGGAAAAGGGACAGATAACTGAAGCAATATTTGTGTTAACTGTGAACAGGCATTACTAAATCTTCCAGCTGTATGGTCAGCAGTTTCCTAGTGCTCTTCAGCTGGTTTATGCTGATTATTTTGGCATTGTCTGAATAAAAACAAGAAGAACAGTTGTGCACTGCTCAACTCAACATACAGTGTAAAGGACTGTGGGACATAATCAAAACACTGTCCTTTGGTACAGACATTATTTCTATGAGGGATAATTTGATTGTAATATTAAGAAGAGTGAGAACAAGATTCCCTGGTAAGCGAGGACTCATATCACTTTGAAAGATGTGTAATGCAAATACAGCCTGCAAGTCCAATACCTCATTGACCTCTTCTCCTGTCCACTTTGTGCAGTTGGTGTAATGGATGTGGTTTTTTGTTGGTCATCTTAATTCCACCACAAAGCATCACTCAGTCATCACTTACTGAAAATAGACATTAAGATGTGATAGGAAAGATGTTAATTCACTCAGAATTTGTACAGAATGTGTCCTCCAATGACTGGTACTTGTATGCTCCATTGCTTTGAAGTGCAATAGAAAGCAGGAAGGTCAGTAAGTGTTTTTTAATATTACTTTTTCTATTACTACAACAAATATGCCTTTCCATGAAGAATACGAGAGGCCTACCATGCGAAACATTTGCACTATGCTTTTAAACGGTTTATGGAACACAGAGATCACTTTTTCCTCAATATACATGTTTAGGTGGTACTGTAACTGGCTTTGTGATTTAAGTCTTCATTGCAGCTACATTTGTATTTTCTTTTAAAGCAAGTCTACAAGTGTGGCTCATTTGTCTGGTTAAAAAAAGCGTTTTTTTAGCTACTAGGTATCTTGGCAGCCATCGACAGCCTGTTCTTTTTCTCTTCTCGATAAGATGTTGAATGTAACAGTGACAGTGGGCATAGTTGTGGGGAAAAGGCCTGCTGCAACACTTGTGCACTGTTTGTTACTTGCAAATGTAATTACTTTGTTTTGTGATTTGATCTGTTCTTAGAAGTTGTATATATTTTCTAAATGATTTCTTTGTGTATATAAGGTATGTTCTTTAATGAAGAAACAGCAATGCAATAAGGAGCTTTGCACAGTTTGTTTTCAAACAAAATACATGTGAAAAAAATCACCTGCCTGAACACACAATTATTTCAACTTCTCAATAACTTGATTTGAAGGTAATGCTTGAATTTTGATAAAACGGAGCTGAATAGTAATGGCATAGAACTTCTTTCCACTGAGCTTTTCAAGTTTCTTGCTGTAATACCAAATCTCTTAATTAGCTAATACAAAAATCTTCTATAAGAAATTCAGGGAACTTCATTAAGAAATTGACAATTTTATTCTTCAGGTACTTGAAAGTATCTGTAACAAGATGCATGAGATTTTCTTTCATGGAGCAAATGTCCCCATCAAGCAAACTTCCTTTTCTTCGTGGGTTTAAAGAAAAACAAAACTGCTGCAATACATGAAAAGTACCACTGTATGTGCAGCAGATCAGAGGAACCAGAAAACTCCAACCAGCTTTGAGGTTCTTTAGAGTCTGCACTTTATAATAAAGCAGTTTTGCAACTTCAATCTGCAGTCAATCATTAATATTATTTCATTTAGTAAACAATTTCATTTGGGAAAAAAGGTACCTTGTAACAGCTTATTTTCGAATGTTTTAAAACAAGAATGATATATAGGTAAGTGCTGGTATATCTCCTGTACATCATGTTTAAATTGGGTTATGTAGTTACCACATTTCTTTAGATATGTGTATCAAACTGGAACTTTTTTCAACTGTAAATATATGGTTTTGTTAAATAAAGTCATGTAAAGTTATCCTAATCAACTGTTGTCAGTGTAATTCAGATATTAAAAATTCCAGTGTTAGTCTTTTATCTTCACAGGTGGCTTTAGCAGTTTTTGTCTCTTCAAAAAGAGGACTTTAGGCCATTTGTACTGAAGGTGGAGGACTTTTTGCTGATGCTTTCCAAGTTCCCATGTTAAAATACCTGTTAAGTTTCCTGAGACATTTAGAAAATCTCATACTTACGGTGCCTGTGGTTTTATCCCTTTTCATACATCTTTCTCTGGACTAGGCCTGAGGTCTGATAAGTGTATTATGAAAAATAGTTATAAATAAATCTTTGTGACATGCACAGAGTTCAGGGATGCTTAAATACCTTATCCTGGCTTTGTTTGAAAAAAAGAAATCTTAGTTTATTGCAAGTTTCATTGTCACAAAGCATTTTTATGCTCAAGTTAAGGCAGTGTTGTTTTACTTCTGACATAGGTATAACTTCAGAACTTTAACTGGAGAGGCTTCCTGTTGCTAAAGTGAGAAGAGTTTGAAGGATCAAATAAAAGAGGGGAGAGAAGGCAGTACCCATGCAACAAGGTATTGGATCACAGAATCGTGTGGATCACAGGCAAAGCCTTGGCTGCCATGGTTCTGGTTAATCCAGCAAGCAGCTGTCCCACTTTTTACTGAAGTATCTCCTGATGTGCAGAATTGGAATGTGAAATCAGATTTGTTCTTTCTAACACCGGTTTGATACTGAAAGAGATTTATGTTGTATCTGTTACAGGAGTTGCACACATTTGTTCAAGTCTAGGTTTACTTTTCTTGTTTTCCCAAATAATAATCCCAAGTTTCTTCAGCCATGCTCAGCAAAGGAAGGAGGCATTTGCTCCTGGCTTTTTATCTGAACGCCCCTACGAGTAGGGATCAGCCCAGCATAGTGACATTTCTGCGTTTCCAGCTGCTGACTCAGCAGCTCTACAGTATTTTTCCTCGAAGTCCTGAAGTGGTATCTCAGTTGCAAGCATCCCACGTTTCTGCTGCAGTTTCAGGCTGTTTCTCTGCAGGCTGCTCCGGCCGGCTTTGTTTTGGTCAGGAATTGCTCTCCTCTGACAGTTTCCACGCCCATCAGCCCAGCCGTTCTGCCTTGGCTTTTAGCTTCCATTAACTCCAGTTTCTCCATGAATGGGCTGCGCTCGATACCTTCTTTCTGAGCTTCAGGGTTTCATCACAGATAGTCGAGCTCTTTCTTCACATGCTCACAGTCCATAGAGCGTTGACCAGCCGAGCTGCTTCCAACAGTTTGGATTTCACGCCCCAGCCTGATGTTTTCTGCGTGGGCCGAGAGAAGTAGAACTAAAAGAAGAATCACTCTATTTCTTTAATCCTCGCCTTCCCGGGGAACGGGTGCTTCGTTCGGAATGTCACGACCACGAGAAATCTCCTCCCGCGGCGATGCGCGGCTCCCGCAGCGGCCCCGCGGGGCTCGGCCCGGCCCCGCTTCCCTCGTTGCCGGGCACCCGCTCGGCTCCGCCCCCTGCCCGTGCGCGGCCCCGCCCCCTGGCGGGCGGCCCCTGCGCGGCAGCTCCGCTCGGAGCGGCCTCTCCCATTGGCCGCGGGAAGGGCAGACG
>VWZV01001663.1:98093-180717 GCA_013397155.1 Irena cyanogastra | reverse complement strand
GCTCGGACTCACAGCCGATCTCTCCTGGTCCTGCAGCTCAGGGGGAATTTGCCACAGGGTATTTATCCACCATCATTATAAATATTTATTAAAACTCGGTTCTTAGCTAATACAGAAACAGCATTTTTCCTGTAAAGAAATGGGATGGCTCCGCCTCTGTCTGAGAATTCTCGTATTTTGCTGGAGAGTTCCCAAAAAGTGATGGAGCAGTTATTTCCCATGAGTGCTCCAACATCCCAGATGACCTCGCCTCAAACTTTCGCTTTGGGCAGGCGCTGCTCCTTCTGTGTTACAGAACTTGTCAAAAACCCATTGCTGGAGTTCCCTTTATCTCTTTCTCCACTGCTCCGAGCCGTGCTTATTGTCCTGTGTAAATACTTTTACAATCTTTAATCATTTTTGCCAGTCAGACTTTAAGCTCTACCCAGCACCTTCAGCATGTGGGGACAAAGCCACACTGTGAAAAGCCAAGTGTCCACAAAGTCATCTTGAAACTTGATTCGAACAAAGGGACAGAGCTCCCACAGCCATACCCCCGGGGGTTTCTCTCTCCAGCTCTGGGAGGGCGCAGCCTCCTTTCATCCCCAGCTCCCGGCCGCACGTTGCCCTCTTCCTTCCCCCTTGGCTGAGGCACCGGGAAGGTGCAGCCTTCTCAAACCACCTACCCCACATCCCCCTTGAACCTGTCATTTCCCCCAGAGTTCAGAAGTTTGGGCTGTCGGGGTTATGGAACAGACTTTGTGGGGACCCATTCCTCATGTTACCCGAAAGTTCAGGACTTCAAACGTTCTGGTCAAACCACCAGGGTTCTGTGACAAACTTCATGGCTTCTCATGTAGAGATGTCAAGACCCATTTTGAAGACACTGACAGCCATTTCTCCCAAAGACCCCAACCCATGGAGTAGTTTTTCAAAGACATCACTGAGTCATTAAAACCGAAGATCACAAACAAAGGCTCTCTAACAAGTTCAAGTTAGAAAGTGGTCTGTTTGTTACACGGCAGGCGGCACGGGGGTCGTCCCCAAAAGGCATGACCGCGCCGTACAAGGTTCTTCACCCTCTATTTATTTCCCAAGATCTTACATATGCATAACCCCAGCACCTCCCACCCCTGTTTTGTATTAAAATTAAGTTATTGCTCCTTCACGTGTGCACGATTCCTCTCTTGAGTTGGGTCAGTGGTCTCGAATTGGGTCAGTGGTCTTAAAGGATGAAGTCAGGAGAGTCTTCATCAGGTGTCCATGACCCACTGGCACGACCCAAGGCCCCCTGCTTTGTAATCGGTTGATGTTAGGCCTAGGAACTAACCACTGTTCTACTGATTACAACGTGTTCTTGTAACGCTTCACTTGCTCCATTCCCTTCTATAAGGAAGCTCATAATGCAACAATCAGTTCTAACGTAAGCATGGAACAATCATTAACCTAACTTACATCCTGATCAATGTAAATTGTTTCTATCTCTCAGCTAAAATCTTAACTTTTTAAAATTGTGATTCACCACAACACACCTTTCCTATAAAATCCTTCCCTCTGACGTTGCTGATGCCCTNTGCCGTCAGCCCCCAAGGAGCAGCACCTGTGCCGAGCTCCTCCCGAGTTTATCAGAAACACTGTCTGCTCCCAGGAATTCCTGCTGGATCACGAGCTCCTCCTGTAACAAACAGCCTTGGAAACTCATTTTTCTTGCCTGAAGAGCAATCCAAGTGGAACACTTTCTCTGTCAAGCTTTTAGAGAGAGTTCCTGACCCGAACGGCAGCTGGGACGGAAAAGGACGATGGCCAAAGTCCGCTCTCCCTGCTGTCACCTGTCACCGCCCCGGGAGCCTCGGGGCTCTGGTGCAGCTCAGGCCGTGCCCGCGTGCCCTGGCAGCGGGGCCTCGCCTTTGCTGGCTGGAGAGCCAACGCCGCAGCCGGGGCTGCTGCCTCTGCCCGGGCTCAGCCTCGCGCCCTGCGGAGGAGCGGAGGCTCCGGCCCTGCCCCGAGCCCCGGGGATTGCTCACAGGTACAGCCCTGTCCCCACACCTGGGCAGCCCCTGTGCCCCTCCCTCTGCCCGCTGCAGACTGCTCAGGGCTCTGTGCGGGGCGTGACTGCGCCAGGAATTCCCACCGGGAATGTTCCTCTGGGACCCTTCGGCCTTTAGCTTTGGGGTGAGTCAGGCTGGGCTGATTTTAGGTTTAGACTGACTGATGTTAGATTTTTGTCTCTGTGTTGGGTGAGTAGCAGAGCGAGCTTTGCCCACGAACCTCGCCGTGCTTTTGCTTTTATTTCAAACCTGCTTTTGCTGATGCCTTTGCCGGTGGTTCTTTAAGTGACCTTAAGCCTCTCATGTGCCACAAAATGTTAAATGGCAATATATAACCATTAAACTGTTTGTGGCAGTACCAGCGGTTCACATCTCGGAATGTGTAAACACATGCTGGAAAATTGAATTATTTTTGCAAATTGTCTCTTTTCATTACTGGGGGGTTAAAAATTTCAGCCATAAGGGTACTCCTGAGTTATTAAAAAGCTAAAACGTTTCAGTGACATTTCCATGAGTTGTAGGTGCAGCTGATCATGGCCCTCAGCAGGGCAAGGAGCTCTGTGTGGGAGCAAGCCATAGTGAGAGGAAAATGTTTAGAATTTGCCTTATTTACAACAGATTTTAAAATCTGTGCAGGTTTTTTGTGAAGCGTGAGACGGATTCCTTAGTTGTGATGCTGAGCTTTAGGTCTTCATTGCAGCTGGGGTAACAAAGGCTGTGGCCAAAGGAGTTGTGGAATAACCTTGTCTGTATTTCTTAAATATTTTAAATTACTGAGATTTAAGTATTTTAAATTATTGAAAGTTTGTCAGCTGGCAGGGCCTGGTTTTCACTGAAAAATACTCAGTAGAGATGTTATTTCAGTGAAGGAATTTCAAGCAAAACCTAGTTCCAGGGTTTTTCATCACAGCACATGAAATAGTCCAACCTGATGATTCCAGCAAGTGTCCCTGGCAGGACCGAGTGAGGGATGCAGGGATGCTGTGCCTACAGCAGCTGGGGTTTGGGGATTCAGGGATTTGGGGATGCAGGGATTTGGGGATGCTGTGCCTATAGCAGCTGGGATGTTGGGATGCAGGGATTTTGGTGATGCAGGGATTTGGGGATGCTGTGCCTATAGCAGCTGGGATGTTGGGATGCAGGGATTTTGGGGATGCAGGGATTTTGGGGATGCAGGGATTTGGGGATGCAGGGATTTGGGGATGCTGTGCCTATAGCAGCTGGGATGTTGGGATGCAGGGATTTTGGGAATGCAGGGATTTTGGGATGCTGGGATTTTGGGATGCCGAGCCTACAGCAGCTGGGGTTTGGGGATGAGGGATTTTGGGATGCTATGCCTACAGCAGCTGAGGTTTGGGATGTAGGGATTTGGGGATGCAGGGATGTTGGGATGCTGTGCCTACAGCAGCTGGGGTTTGGGGATGCTGTGCCTACAGCAGCTGGGGTTTGGGGATGCAGGGATTTTGGGGACGCAGGGATGTTGGGATGCCGTGCCTACAGCAGCTTTGGTGCTGTCTTTGGCAGCCCCGAGCTTTCAGGGGTAGCTGCACAAATCATGAGCAGCTCCATTTGGGGCCACCTGTCAGAGGAGGCTCTGGTGTTTAGGGAAAACATCCCAAAAATGCAGGGGCAAGCACGAGACCTTCTTCCTGCAGTGCAGGAGCTCAGGGGCTGAGCGTGGCCAGGCTGGGCTGGGTGGGGTTCTCGGCCAGTCTGTCCCTGGAGATCAGCTTTAAAGCTCCCTCCCAGTCCCATTCCCAGTCCAGACCATCCTGCAGTCCGAGTCCAACTTCTGTAATCCCTGAAGGAAGCAGCACTGGGGGAGGGAGAGGCCAAGAGGCTGCTCAGGATCAGCTCCACATTGCAGGAGGGGTCTGAAACTCGAGCTCTGGTCAGAGCAGGGGGCCCAGAGGTCCTGTTGTGGAGCAGGAGCAGCTGCAGTGGAGGTTGGAGCAGCACTGAACCCCAGAGCCTGGTGCCAGCAGGACAGGATGGGCTCCAGGCTTTTGAGTTGGATCATTTTTGGGGAAAAGGGAGCTCAGGGACTCCTGCTCCTCTGCTGAGGATTGCTCCCCTGAAAAATCAGGCTGGAAGTCTCACCCCCAATGGATCCAAGTGCTTGAGTAAGCTCCATCAGGCATTCCATTACAGGAGACTGAATTCACCTGAAACTGGTTCCAGTCCATTCCTGTCGCTGTCATTGCTGTCTCCCCCACCTTTCCCAGCATGGAAGCACTTCTTTCCAAGTCTCTTTGATGTGAATAATTGGTCACCAGCTGAAATCCTGCATCTGGACACCCCATCAGAGTATTCTAACTGCTTGGTAGATGAGCAAGAAGAGCCCAAATCAGCAGCCTGAAGCAAAGCAGCTGCACAGGGAGGCTGCTCTGCGTCTCGCTGGTGCTTGGACAGACTGTGTTCACATCAGCTCCATCTCAGGTAAACAGTTCCACTTGGTGGAAATAAGGGGAAATCCTGATTTGTCAGTGTTCTTCGGTGTGCACTGCCTGCTGGGGAGATCTTCCTTTCCATGGCTGTTGGGAGAGGGCTGGAATAGGAGGGCTGGGGTTGCCAACACACTGAGTGCCCTGTCCTCCCAAACCCCCACCTAGCGCAAGGAGACAGCAGCATCAGAGCTGGTGAGTTTGTGTGGCTGCTCCAGGGAGTCCTTCACCTGCAGACAAACCCAGGGCGTGGCTGAAATCACCTCAGTTTACAGCCGTGGATGTTGTTTTAGAGGGGCTTTTTTTTTTTGTATGAGTTGATTACCAGGCTTTTCCCTAGCAGCTGTGTGGGGAGTGACCAGGGAAGCCTCTGACAATTCATACCTGAGCTCTGCCAGAGCCTGGAGCAGAGCTCCAGCTCGATCCCACCTGTTCCCAATGGCATCAGAGCTCCCGGGGATGGTCCCTGGGACCTCCCTCCTGCAGAGCCCAAGAGCTGCTGCTGCAGGCACAGGTCTCTCCTGCAGGAGCCATTTGCACTGAGAACCATCATTTCACGGAATTCTGGAATGGTTTGGGTTGGAGGGACTTAAAAGCCCACCCCATCTCACCCCACTGCCACGGGCAGGGACACTTTCCACTAGACCAGGCTGCTCCAAACCCCATCCAACCCTGACCTTGGACACAGCCAGGGACAAGGCAGCTTCCACCCTCCTGGGTCAGAAGGAGAACATCCACATGGATCTAGTCCATCAATACATTTTATGGGTCCTTGTGACAAGAGCTCAAACCCCTCAGTGCTTCCAGTGCCAAAAGGATTTGGTTGCTTCCGTGTTGTGTTCCTGCAGTCAGGGACAGGCGGTTTGGGGTCAGTGGCCCGCCCTGACGGGCGAGCAAGGCAGGTTGTCCCTGTGGCGCCGTGGGCCCGGTGCCGGCGTGAGCGGCACTGCCCGCCGGGCGCAGTGGTTCTCCCGGAGCAGCTGCTCCTGCTGATCCTGCAGCTGGATTTTGGTGTCCCCGAGCAGCTGACAGTGTTGGAGGAGGCCGAGCAGCTCGTGGCGCAGGAGCCTGTTCTCGGCTTTCACCTGTTCCACGTGCTGGATCAGAGCCTGGAGCGCCACCTCCTCCGCTCCCCAGGTGAGCTGCTGCATCCTCTGCTGGAATTCCTGCTCGCAGTCGGCCTTTTTCTGCAGGAACCTGCTCCTGATGGCGTGGGTTTCCTCAGCACAGTGTATCCTGGTGACCCGCAGCTCCTTCTCCAGCGCCTTCACCTTCTGCTCCGCCTGCACCTTCTGCTCCTTGTAGGGCTCCAGCTGCTGCAGCTCCGTGTCCAGGCGCGAGGCCTCGGCCTCCGTGTCCTTCAGGGCGCTCCTCACCTCCTGCTCCCTGCCGGCATAGCGCGGGACCAGCTCCTTCTTCTGCGCCTGGATTTGGGCCAGATCTCGGCAGTTCTGCTCGTTCAGGGTGATGACCATGTCCGGGGGGTCCTGGCTGAGCTTTGCCTCACAGCACAGGTAAGACTGGCTCTGCTCCCGAGTGCCCTGGGCTTCCTTTTCCAGGCGTTTGCTCCCCTGCAGGAGCTGCTCTGCTCTCCCCAGGTACGTGTCCAGGTGTTGTGTGAGGATCCTGCACTCCTCCTGCAGGTACGCTTTCCTCTCCCGGACGGGGTCTTCAGTGTCACTTGTTTCTTGGGGTGCCTCTTCATCCTTGCTCTTCTTTGTTTTGGGTGCCATATCCCAATCAAGCTATGAAAAACTGAAACTGAAGGACAAAAGACCAGCTCAGAGTGAACATTTTTGCCCCAGTCCCCAGTCCTGCCCTTGTGTTTCCAATTGGTTCTTCCAGCAGCTCAAATATTTGACCCAAAACTGTTTGAGGTGCAAGCACAGGTGCCATACCTGGATTTGCATTTCCCATCCTGCACTGCCTCAGGAGAAAAGCAAAAATGCACATTTTTAAAGATTTCTCTTCTTTGCCATATAATGTTGGGATATTCCTGCAGTTTGGAGCAAAAAGTGCAAGCCTGCCCCGTTCCTCCCTCACTGATTCCAGTGTTTGAAGAGGCAGGTGCATCCCAAACCAGCATCTCCTGTCCAAAACCAGTATCTCACATCCCAATTTCAGGAGATTCTCCTTTAAAAAAGTATTTATCAGCATTAATTTAATGAGATTCAGGTTTTTAAACACTTTTTAAGCATTAATTTCAGGATTGGCTGAATTTCTGAACTATTTATTCCAGTGTGGAATGCTGGAATTCAGGATTTAGAGCTAGAGTCTGACAAGTCTGATGGTTTTAGTGAATATCTGTAATTACAAATTCTCATTTCCTAATACAACTGATGTAAAATTCTTAACAAAAAAAATGCAAAATTCCAGAAGATGGGTGAAAACCAGAATAAACCCACCAAAATCCCAGCACAGGCTGCAGCAATTTGGGGAATTTTGGGGGGTTGGTGCCGGGGATGTGTGAGGGTCAGAGAATTCCCAGTCCCCGTGGGGAAAGGACGAAGCTGGGACTGTACAAAGTTTGGTATTTTAAGGCACTGACCTTGCCTGCTCGCAGGTTTTCCCTGCTCCCGCCGCTCCCGGGTCGCTGCCGGCCCTGGAGCCGGTGTGTTTGAGCTGTGTCCATGGAGATGAAGATGAGGTCACAGAGGAGGGCTGCAGTGAGAAGCTCGGCAGGGGGATCCCACCCCCAGGCGGGTTCCACAATGGGATCTGGCCTCCAAGGAAGCTCCAGCAGGATCTCATCCCCTGGGAAACTCTGTCACCAGCACCCCCAGGTCCTTTCCCAGATTTCCAGCCACTGCCCCAAGCCTAGAGCCTTCCAGAGGTTGTTGTGACCCCAGGGCAGGACGCAGCACTCGGCCACGCTGACCCTTGTGGGGTCTCTGCTTCCTTTTCCTGCCCGTCGAGGTGGGGATTGAAGGCATTCGAGAGGATAGTTCCTGTTCAGACTCAGGTGTTTATTATTTCTTATCCATGTTACAGCCTCACAGCCCTGAGTTCTGCAGTATTTCACTAACCAGGCACAAAATGGCCCCAACTCTCTCTTGCTAGAAGGTCTTTTAAGGCTAAACGATCCAATTAAGAAATGACACCTAAATTATTTGCCTTTCTGACCCAATAACTGATTCCTCAAAGTCTGGAGTGTGGGCTTTTCTGTCCAATTACAAAACACCACCCAAACTCATGGAGGGAAGGAAGAAGAAGGAAAAGAAGAACCTGCCTCAGTCCTACAACCTCCATATTGCTCTGTGTATATTACTATATTCTAAAACCCCAAACTCTAAGTTTTCCACCCTGTGATATTGCACACTTCTAATGAAACCACACACCCGCAATCCCAGTGCTACCAATAAATTTTGGAAGCCTTTTCCACAGCCTCAGGTCAAATGCAGCGCTCTCCTGTGGGTTTGTGCCTTTCAGCACAGAAAGTTTAAAATTCTCAGCAGCCAGGGTTCCAACAGACCCTCGCACCGCTGACCTTGGCCCATGGATCCCGTGGATCCCATCCCACTGATCCAGCCTGCCCAGATCCCTCTGCAGGGGCATCCCGTGTCAGTTTGGTCTGGGCAGGGGGCAGGAGGCTGTGCCCCTGAAGGTGACTCAGTTGGGTCTTGAAACGTTCAGCTTTTCTTGGGATGTCAGCTCCCAGGGCAGTACGCTGGACTGAATTTGGCAGGCTTTAAGGGATTCATGTGTCTGGAACAGTTAATGAATATTTTAGGGTTTCTTGAAAACCTTGGGAACTGGATGTGTGGAAAGGTGGATGTTGAAATAAAAAGAAGATGTTTCCACTTTCACAGAGATGGTGGCAAAAATCTGCAGGAATCAAGAGGAGTTTTGTTGTAACATGAGGTGGAAAACTGGGAAATAAAGCTAAGAGAGGTAGGGAAAAAAAGGATGGAAGAAGCAGGCAGAATGTGGCAAAAATCTGAAATGAATTTCTCATTCTCATTCCATATTATCGTGGGATCCCAGGATGGTGGTGAGTTGGAGGGACTTTAAGGGTCATCTTGTTCTACTCTCATTCTACNCCCAGCCATGGCTCAGGGAGGGTGTCCATAGGGCTCATCCAGTGTTCCCTCTGCGGGGCCTCTCTGCGTCCCCAGCCAGTTCTGCCATCCTGGTGACACCAGTGATTCCATCCCTGACCCCTGGTCTTCACCAGGCACAGTGGCCTCATGGCTCAGGGGGTGCCACAAGAGCTGCCAGCACTGCCAGGAGGAGTCCAGTGAGGCCTGGGGGGTCTCTGGGGACGCTTCTGCCTGGGAGGGCCAGAGAAAGGGGTCAGGGGGAGCTCCCTACTTTGTGCAAAGTAGAATGAAAAATAGAAATCCCTCACCTCAGGTGTGAAGTAGGGCTGCTTCCAGGAAACAAGCCCACCATCCCATCCCATCGTGGGCCATCCTGTGCCATCCTCTCCCATCCCATTCCGTGCCATACTCTCCCGTGTCATCCCGTGCCATCCTCTCCTGTGCCATCCCATGCCATCCCGTGCCATCCTCTCCCGTGCCATCCATGCCATCCTGTGCCATCCTCTCNGGATGTCAGCTCCCAGGGCAGTACGCTGGACTGAATTTGGCAGGCTTTAAGGGATTCATGTGTCTGGAACAGTTAATGAATATTTTAGGGTTTCTTGAAAACCTTGGGAACTGGATGTGTGGAAAGGTGGATGTTGAAATAAAAAGAAGATGTTTCCACTTTCACAGAGATGGTGGCAAAAATCTGCAGGAATCAAGAGGAGTTTTGTTGTAACATGAGGTGGAAAACTGGGAAATAAAGCTAAGAGAGGTAGGGAAAAAAAGGATGGAAGAAGCAGGCAGAATGTGGCAAAAATCTGAAATGAATTTCTCATTCTCATTCCATATTATCGTGGGATCCCAGGATGGTGGTGAGTTGGAGGGACTTTAAGGGTCATCTTGTTCTACTCTCATTCTATTCCCTGGCAGGGACACCTCCCACTGTCCCAGGCTGCTCCAAGCCCCATCCAGCCTGGCCGTGGGCACTGCCAGGGATCCAGGGGCAGCCACAGCTGCTCTGGGCACCCTCCCAGGGAAAGATTTCTTCCCAAGATCCCATCTGACCCTGCCCTGTTCCAGTGGGAAACCATTCCCCCTGTCCTGGCACTCCAGGCCTGGGTCCAGAGTCACCAGAGCAGGATCAGGTGGAGAAAAATGAAAAGGAAATTCATGGATTGAGTAAGAACCATTTTAATAATTTGAAAGAAAAGTATGGGGAGAAAAAAAAGCAGAAAGAGAAAAAAGTNATACTCTCCCGTGTCATCCCGTGCCATCCTCTCCTGTGCCATCCCATGCCATCCCGTGCCATCCTCTCCCGTGCCATCCATGCCATCCTGTGCCATCCTCTCCTGTGCCATCCCATGCCATCCTCTCCTGTGCCATCCTGTGACCTCCCAGGACAGCAGCTGGAGCTATGCGATGCCACACGCCTGAAGCCTGGCCACCCCCATCACCTGCCCCACCACCAACCCTCCTGTCCCACCAGAGCCAGTGCCTTCATGCCCCCCGCACCCAGCTGCAGGTGTCCCCACGCAGGGACGTCACCTTGGAACCAGGCGCAGTTGTATTTGCTGTGCACGCCGTGGGAGCGCAGGTGGATGTAGATGTCATCCCCTTGGTGGGTAATGTTGGTGACCCTGAAGGTCTCAAAGGGTGGGATGAGGACCTCCTCCTCCTCGGGGTAGTAGGAGTAGTCCCGGACGTCAGCCCCGTGGCAGGTGTCCACCTCAAAGGTGGTGCTGGTGCCGTAGGACTCGCTGACGTTTCTCAGCAGGGAGGCGGAGGCGAACTGCCCAAAGCGGATGATCTGCCCCAGCCTGCTGGTGAAGTGGATGCCGTCAATGCCCCGGAACACATGCAGGCAGCGGGGGTGGCTCGGGGTGCTCCGCAGGTCTCTCAGGGCCTCGGTCAGTAGGAAGTGCAGCACCTTGAAGTGGAAGGAGTCCAGGTATTCCCGCCGGGAGCGGCCGGCCGTGCGCACGGCCTTGTTGAACTCCAGGTACAGGCCCTCCTCCATGGTGTAGGCCAGCAGGGCGATGGCCTGCTCCAGCTGCAGCAGCGAGCCCGCCTGGGCCCGCCCGCCCCAGATGGCCGCGGCCCTGTTCCAGGCCTCGGCGAAGTCGCCGTAGGGGACAAACTCCGTGCGGTTGAGCACCGGCAGCACCCTCGCCATTTTGAAGTGGCAGCGCAGGTACTGGTCATCGAAGGAGTCGGGGACCATGCCCAGTGCGATCTCCCTCATGGCACTGCCACGTTCCCACCAGTGGCGGTGGATGCTGGTGGCCAGGGTCCCGGCCAGCAGCACCAGTGCCAGTGACAGGAGTTCCATGGTGGGCAGAGGCTCCTCTTGGACCCCCGGGCACTGCAGGGACTCTAGGGGGATGTGGCCGGTTCCTCTGTGAGGGGCTGAGGAGGTGGGAACGGGGAGAGGGGACAGTCCAGGGACAGGGGGGGCACCCTGGCTGCATCTCCAGCGCGGAGCTCCCTGGCCACATGCCAACACTGCCCTGACCCCGGCCCTAGTCCTAAGGCCCACATCCAGCACCCCGGCCTGGTCTCTGCAGCTCCACAGCGTCGCTCCCAGCACCATGACCCAAAGCCTTACCTGTGCCAGGTGCAGGGCCTGGGTGCTGCTCGCTGTGCTCCTGGACAGTGGACATGTGGTTCCTCCAGCTTTTTATAGCTGAGATGGCTGGGCTTGAATCCAGACATGCTCCCTGCTCCTGGGCAATTTTACTGTCCCCCCACAGGACTCAGAGAAGCCACTGTTCTCTCCAGCCCCAGGGGTGGCCAGGAACCCCCTGATAAATCCTCTCAGCCCCCACCCACGTGTGGAAGGTTGAAATAATTCAGCAAAAACACAAGCAAAAACAAAAGGTGGCATAAGCAAAGGGAAAAGATATAAGATTTTATTCTCTACTTCCCATGAGCAGGTGAAGTCTGGCCACTGCAGCACTTGGAGCCTTTCCTTTGGAAGGCAAACGTTGTAAACAACAAATTTCCCCCTCTTCCTCCTCCTTTTCTGAGCTTTTATATCTGGGCCAAGGTCATGTGGCCTGGGATATCCCTGTGGTCAGCTGGGGTCAGCTGTCCTGGCTGTGTCCCCTCCCAAGCCCTGCCCAACAGACGGGGCTGGAACGCTGGGGAGCCGGAGCTGGTGGGTGCCAGCCCTGCTCAGTGGCACCAAAGCTCAGGGGTGTCCCCGGCACCTGCCCAGGTCCCACGGTCACCCTGGCACTGGGAGCGCTGCTAGGGGAACAGGAGATCCAACTCAGTCACCCCCACCACACCGGGGCCAGCCAAGGTCCCACTGCAGGGCCCAGGAGGGAGAGATGGAGGGGACAGAGCCCAGGAGGTGCTGGGCAGGACCTGGGGATCCCCCGGGAGCTCACCCTGTCCCCAGGCTCAGCTCAGCAGCAGAACCCCTTGAAACTCTCCACAGTTATTGATTAACTTGAGTTTAGACTCTGCAGAGCCTAAAAAGGATCAGGACAGGCCAGGCTGATGGGCCAAGGCCTACGGGATGGAGTTCAATGAGCCAGGTTCTGGATCCTGCCCTAGTGTCACCACATCCCCCTGCAGTGACCTGGGCTTAGGACAGAGCAGCTGGGAAGTTGGAAGAGGACCTAGGGCTGCTGGTGGCAGTGGCTGAACAGGAGTCCAGGTGTGCCCAGGTGGGCAAGAGGCCAATGGCACCTGGCTGGTATCAGCCAGAGTGTGGCCACAGGCCCTGGCCAGGCCTGGGCACTGTTTGGTCACCTCCAATCCTGGGTCAGTTTTGGGGCCATCACAACTGAGAAGGACATTGAGGGGCTGGAATGTGTGCAGGGAAGGGCAGCAGTGCTGGGGAAGGGTCATCCAGCCTTTCCAGAGCCCTCTGCAGCCGTTCCTGCCCTCCAGCAGATCCCTGCTCCCACCCAGCCTGGTGTCCCCTGTGAACTGGCTGAGGTGCCTTGATCCCTTGTCATCCCCATTGATACAGCCATGAGACAGGACTGGCCCCAGTTCTGAGCCCAGGGAGTCCCACTGGTGCCCAGCCCCAGCTGGATGTGGCCCATTCTCCACCACTCCCTGGGCCCAACCAGGTTCTGCAGGAGAATGCTGTGGGAAATGGTGCCAAAGCTTTACTGGAGCCCAGGCAAACATGTCCACAGCCTTCCCCTCAGTGTGAGGAGGTCACTCTGTCACAGAGCGAGGCCAGGTAGGCCTGGCAAGACCAGCCTTTCCCAACCCTGGCCTGGCAGGACTGGCCTGTCCCAACCCTGGCCTGCCTGTCCCAACCCTAGCCTAGCTGGGCCTGCCTGTCCCAACCCTGGTTTGGCAGGACTGGCCTGTCCCAACCCCGGCCTGCCTGTCCCAACCCCGGCCTAGCTGGGCCTGCCTGTCCCAACCCTGGCCTGCCTGTCCCAAACCCAGCCTGGCAGGACCAGCCTGTCCCAGCCCCGGCCTGGCTGGGCCTGAGCCCTGGCTGTCCTGCACATGCTGTGCAATGACACTCAGGACCATCTGTTCCACAGCCTTCTCAGGCACCAAGGGCAGGCTGCAGGCATGGAGTTCCCTGCACCCTCCTGGTGCTTGTGGATGGGCATCACGCTGGCATCTCCAGTCATCCAGACCTCTCTGGGCAGCTGGGCAAGCTCTCCCTTGAGCCACACCTTGTGCCAAACCCCTGGGCCTTTTGCAGAACTGTAATCCTTGTCTTTGTCCCTGCCATGATCTCGCACTTCTGCTGAGGCTCAGGCAGATCAGTGAAACCATCCTCAAAGCATCACGGGCTTGCTCCATTGTTCTGCCTCTCCATTTATAGGAAGCAGAGCTGGGACCACCCTACACTTGCAAGTCCTAGACTTGTACAAGCGCTCAGAGCTGGCCTGAAAATTTAAATTTCACCTTCTAATTCCTGATGGCAAATTCATTGTCTCTCTCACACCATCTGCCCACCATGCCTGTATTTCCTGGCTCCCTTGGTGATTTCTGACAGACCACGACAGCAGCTGATGCACCGCCCCAGAAATAATAATCAACATAAAGTGACAGGTTCATGCTCCATGTGACAGGATCGCTCTGTTACAGGATTGCTGTGACAGACACAGCAGGATATCTCTGTTACAGACACTGCAATTGAGGCAAATGAAAGCTCAATAAACCCAAATGTTTAAAAATTGAGTGCCAGGACAAGGGGGAATGGTTTCCCACTGCCAGAGAGCAGGGATGGGATCTTGGGAAGAAATCTTTCCCTGTGAGGGTGGGCAGGCCCTGGCACAGGGTGCCCACAGCAGCTGTGGCTGTCCTGGATCCCTGGCAGTGCCCAAGGCCAGGTTGGATGGGGCTTGGAGGAACCTGGGCTAGTGGAAGGTGGTCCATGACAAGGGCATGTAACTGGATAGGCTTTAAGGTCCCTTTTCACCCAAACCCTTTTGTGATTCAATGGCTTCATAAATTCCTTCTTTCCTTCCTTGACAGTTTCACAGCCTCTGCCTGTTGTGGACTCTGAAAGGACAACGTTCACCTCCTCCTGCCTGCACAAGGAGAACCAGTCCTTCACCAGTGCCTCACCAGCTCCTCACCAGTGCCTCACCAGTTCCTCACCACTGCCTCAGCAGTGCCTCGCGCTCTGGTGTCACTCAGTTGCTGGTCACTTTCTTTCATTGCAGGATTATTTCTGGCTGTGCAGACTGAGGAATGCAGTATCTTTTCTGGCCTGGGTCGGTGTCCCAGGTGTCCCGGGCTGTTCCTGGGGCACTGGGCTCTGCTCAATGTCACACAAGTGTGCATGTGAAGAGTTGTCACAGTCAGACTGTGAAAAAGGAGGATCTGATCTCTAGAGAGAAATGAGATAAACAACCACGGCAGGATCTGGTGGAGAGCTGTGTACGACGCAAAAGGAGCTGGAACAGAGAATTGCCTCGAGAGGAGGTGGGTCTAAGGGCCAGCTGACAGTGCTGGGTAAGAGATAGAGCAGGGATAAAGTTCAATGAGGAGGAACTGGACGGGAACGATAAAGAGTGACAAAGCAACCAGGAAACTCTGAAGGCTGTCGGGCATAGAACAGGGAGGACTGCAGTGTTCTGAGACGGCTCAGAGGCAACGATTCCCTTTGCATTTTGGCTTTTCTCACGAAGCAGCACCTGGGCGGTGTCCCAGCACACACACTTTAATCGGTGCGCTGTGCCCGGTGCCGGGGGAACGGACGGCGGCGGCCGCTCATTGTTTCCCGTGGCAGAGCCGATTCGGCCCGCCCGGTCCCGCCCAGCGCCGCCGGAGCCGCGGGGCGGAGCGGACTCCATTTCCCAGGACTCCGTTTCCCAGGCGCACCCGCGGAGGGCGGCGCGGCCCGGGAGCGGCTGCAGGCCAGGGCGGAGNGCCCGGGGCCCCTCCGGCCCGCGAGGCCGCCCCAGCCCTGCCCCGGCCTGCGCGGTCCCGCTGAGCCCCGGCTCAGCCCGGCGCCCTCCCCGTGCTCCGGGGCCGGCCCCGACCCTCGGGGTCCGTGCAGCCACCACGGGCCGAGCCCCGCGGCGGGTGGGGGCAGCCCCCGCTGGGGAGAAGCCCCTCCGCTGTGAGCGGCACCGCGGCTGCGGCTAGCGGGATAAAGGGTCCCCTGCCCGCGAGGGACATCGCTTTACCCGAGTCATCAGTCCTGTGACAGTCACGGTCGCTGCCAAGCAAAGCACAGCATGAATTAAACAACTCAGGTGTAATCAGTAAACTGCAAAAAGTGTCGAGTAAGTTAATTAAAAGCGATAGAAGTGCTTTATAATTATGGTCATAGAGCTACAGAGATCCTCCAAGAGCTGAAGCATCTCTGCCGTGAAGACAAGCTGGGAGAGCTGGGAGTGTTTGGCCTCAAGAAGAGAAGCTCTGGGGAGACCTTAGAGCCCCTTCCAGTGCCTAAAGTGGCTCCAGGAGAGATGGAGAGGGACTTGGGACCAGGGAAGGGGGAGTGGCTTCCTACTGCCAGAGGACAGGGATAAAGGCATTATTGGGAAAAAATTATTTCCTGAAGGGTGCTGAGGCTCTGGTGCAGGTTGCCCAGAGCAACTGTGGCTGCCCTGTTCCTGGATGTGTCCAAGGCCAGGTTGGACAGGGCTTGGAGCAGCCTGGGGCAGCGGAAGGTGTCCCTGCCTATGGAAGGGGGTGGGACTGGATGGTCTTTAAGATCCCTTCCATCCAAGTCATTCCATGATCTGGGGCTCCAGCCTGCACTTGCAGCTTCTGTTGCTGTTCTGTTCAGCGCAGAGCTCTGCACACAGGAGCACCAGGATAAGCCCTCCATGTGCTGTTGCATGCTAATGTGATCTCTGCAGAGGCAAAGGACTGGAGATCTGCCCCAATGCCAGGTTGGCCCAGCATCTTGTGGCTCCCAAGGGTTTGTTTTTGCAGGGCAGGGTGGTGGGACAGGAGGAGCTCTCATGTTTGGGTCCTGAAGTACCATCCAGCAGGAGCCCAAGCCATGGTGTTCCCTGCCTGGTAATCTGGTACACGGGATGCTGCAGGTGCTGATTTGAACCTGCCTCTTGGGAAGGAAAAGGTCTTAAAGCACTAACTGGGCTGTGGGATACTCCAGAGGAAGTTTTATTGTGTATCCCCTTTGGAAACTGTATGGTTTTTAAAAAGTTATTGAAGTTCTGCCTGTGCCAGAGAGAGAGGTGTTTGACTGCTGTGTGTTTAGAGAGATGGTCTTCAGGGAATGTAGACTGAGTTGTGTGTTTATGTAAAAAATTGAGAAGCAGGTCATTAGCTTTCAAGGTTCTTGTTGAATACTTGCATGTTATGTCAATTTGTCATAAAATCTAGATAAACTCTTACAAACCAGAAACTGAGTTTTGATTCAGGCCAAAGTAGTTTGGTTCAGTTTTGTTAAAACACACAGTTGGCGCATCCGCACCTGAACAGATTATCTTGTGTGGAAGCAGCAGTTCTTGCTCTGGTATTTTTGGGTTCTGTTTGTCTTTCCTGCTTGTCTCTTCCTGAACCTCGGTGAGCCAGGCTGCCTGTGGGATTCAGCTGTGAGCTTGTTCAGGTGTGCAGACACCAGTGTGAGACTCTCAGCACTTCTCTCAGGTAACTCGGCATCTTCTTGTACTTTAGGTGGGGAGATTTCCCCAACTGCTGGAAAATGTGCGCTGTGGGCAGGCTGGGATGTGGGAATGGGTGTAAGTCCCATCCGCAGAGGAGGTGATTGCGACACACCTGCGGAGAACCTGCTGGTCCCTGTGCTCTCAGCTTCTTCATGTGTCCTGCTGAGCAGTCACAGCCTGGCCTCGTGCTGCACTGGACCCCTTGGAGCTGGGACACACTGGGGTTTGTGAGCTTGGAAGAGCATCTTTTGGATTATAGATGCAAATTTTATACTGACTTTTTCCTTAGCCTGTGCTGGTGTGGATACAATCCTACTTGTGATGGCAGGTGCTGTGTGAGTGCCCTTAGTGCCTTCCTGAGTCACCCAAAGAGCTTCTGTGTCACAGAGCTGTGGCATGTGTTCGGCCTGGAGCATCAGAGTCCTTGCCATGGCCTGTCCTGGGCTCACAGGCTCCTCTCTGGCCTGCCAGCTCCCCTTCTGGAGTCTTCTGGCAAAGAATTATTAGAAGAACAAATTGATCAGAACAGTGAGATCCTGGTCCCCTGGTCTCAGGAGATGGAGTGAATCAGGAGAGGGACAGAGAATGGGGAGCAGCAAAGGGTGTGACCAGATCCAGTGTGTACCAGCTCGTGCACAAGGGAGGTGAAGGCTTTCAGGATGTCTCCATCTGTCTGGGAAAGGCAGTGAAACGTGGAACCATTCCTCAGGCCATGGCAGAGGCCTGGGTTGTGAATGGTGGCCTGGAGGAGTGGACAGGGAGCAGCTGCTGCTGCTGCTTGCAGGAGAGCGCTGAGTGAAACCAAAAAGGGCTCAGTTCACAGCAAATGAAATAATTTTTCATGCAAAATGTAGTTTAACTGAGCTGCAGAACCTCTTGGCACATGACATAACAGTGCTGTGGGTTAACATGAGCTCAGGAGAGAACTGGAGCAGTTCATGAAGGAGAAGACAACCAGAAATGAGGATCTGCAGAGACACCATTGTGTGTTTGCACTCCCTGTCCTGGGAGAGGCTTGGGGGGAGTTGGGCTTTGGGCTTGCTCTGCTTACACTCTTCCTTCTCAGCTCCTGTCTGGAACTGCCGAGGGCTTTCTCTGGCCGTGCCAGGTGTCAGCCCATCATCAGCCAAACCTAAATGCCCTCACAAGGTAGGTGAACCTCAGGTGCCTGCCTGAAGAGAGGCAAGCAGAGCAGCCCCCAATGCTGCTGCTCCTGAGAACAGCCAGGGAGTTTGTGGATGCCGGAGGTGCTGAGCCTTGGAGACAGAGAAAGCAGAGTCACACGCCACTGTCCCTCCCCTTTCCAGCCCCTCCAGGTTCCCTGTGGCTGCTGCCATGGTTGGTCCAGAGGCACGTGAGGAGGAGGAGGAGGAGGAGATCTGCAGTTGGTGGAACAAGGAAGCAGGTTTGATCCACCTTAGGTGTGACCCAATGTGTGTATTGAGGATTTGTGTTCACCGTGCTTCCCTGAGCTGTGCCAAGGTGCCCCTTGGTGCCAGGCATACAGGTCACTGCAGGAAGGGCATTTTTTGAGGATATTCCTGTTGGTAGGGACAGATATCTAAGGCAGGAGTAGGAATCTGTGTAGTATGAGGTGAATATGGTGATGAAAATTGAAAATAAACTGCCCTTCCACCAGGAAGAGGGAAGGTGGGAACGCTGCATTTAGGCACGCACTATCCCTGAAGGATGGTGGTGGGAAGGCTCTTTGACTGGGTCAGGGGGATGTTTTCCCTTCATGGAAACAAGGCTTTTTTGGGAAAGAGACCCTGGGTGGAGGGTTTGTGCTTATCATGAGGGAAGGTGGAGAAAGGGCAGCACAGGATGGGGCTGCACATGCCTGTGCCCTGGGAGAACGTCTGAAGGACACAGGGATGTGCCTGTGAAGATCTGTCAGAAAAGTGGGAATGAGAGAGCGGCAGCAGCCTTGGGCAGCAAGTTTGTGTTTGAGGGCTCAGGCAGGGCTTTTAGGGGAGACTTCCTGTGGAGGTGATTTTTGGGGTGAAAGGATTGGAGGGGTCGCTTTTGGAAAGGTCAAGCAGCTCTCTTGAAAATACGTGACTTTATATGGTTCCTCCTCTGAGGGGTTTCTTACCCAGCACCAGCTGGGTGCTTCAGACAGGCTTTTCTGTGTCCTTATTTCACCTGTTTCAGAAACATGGGATCTCTTGCTCTTTCTGTGGCACCATTTTCCTCTGCAGTATTTCCCGTGCCCTTTGTGCTGCTGCTGTGCTCTAGATCCCATGGGATGCTCTGCCCATCTCCTGGGATTTCTGAGCGACACTGCTGTGCCTTCCTTGCTTTTCCCAGCCTGTGTTTCTCTCCATCCTGCAGTGCCAGCTCCTCTTCTGTCTGCTCTTGCTTCTTTGTCACCTGTCCCTTGTGGAAACTTCCCTGTTTTGAACCTAAATTTCCCCTCAGGGTGGCTCTGCTTGGTCAGTGTGAAGGGATAGAGTAAATCTGTGTGGGAGCATCCGCTGCCCCATTGCAGAGATTTGCTGCCAGGGTGATACCACATGATTTAACGGAAAATTATAAATTCCTTTGATAAGGTGCCTGTGCTTTCCACGAGGGTATCTGAATTCCAGAGGTGGAAATGACTGGCTCTCTGCTGACTTCTGCTCTAGCTATCTTGCAGGGAGTGGTAGCTGCAGGATCTCTGCAGGAGCAGGGTGGAGAGCAAGTCCTGCTTTGGCAGTGTTTTGTGTTTTGGAGGTACAGCTGCCTAAATCACTGTGTTGGAGCTGCATAGCACCTAAGGCATCCAGGCCACTCCATGAGCACTTGAGCAGCACAGGTCTCACCAGGAAGGAATGAACACGTTCCGTGGAATTCAGGCCACTCGCAGGTGGCAAATGGAGCTCGTCACAACCCAGAAGGATCCAGAGACTCTTGGTGTGCTTTTGGAGGAGTGCTCCCGCTTGGAGTGTGGGGAGGTAAAAGGGAGGTTGGAGGAAGCCTGGGTGGAGCAGAGCCGGTCGGACCTGGTGTAGAAGGACAAGAGGGTGGAGCTGAGTAGGAACTGAAATCCTGAACAAGTCTGTGCAGAGGGAGGAGAGCTCAGAGCTCTGGTGTGTCAGGATGAGTGTGCACAGGAACAGGCTGGACACCTCCTGGAGGAGCACTGGCCTGCAGGTGTCTGAGGCTGGGGGCAGGCTGTGGGCTCTGCGGGAGGAAACCCCAGGGCTAGCTGTGGTCCCAAGGGCTTTAGAGGTGCTGAAGGTGCTGAAGAGGGAAGCCCCAGGCAATTCTAATGTAGGGGCTGCAGTTCCTCTGCTTTGCTTTTTCCTTGCTACAGCTCCCATGATAAACTGAGCCCAGTGCAGAAAGCACTCATCTCATTGCCCAATGAGCTGATACCCACTTGCACTGTGGGAGACACTGGGACACTGGGGAGAGGAGCCCATTTCTGTGCAGGGCAGGTCCTTCCCTGTTGGGGCTTGTTGCCGTTTGCATCATGGCAAGGCCCTTTGAAACTGGCCAGGTTTCAGCAGTTCCTCCTGTTCGGCTGCCGTGGCCTGGGGCGAGAGCATCCCTGTGCCATGTCCAGAGCCAGGATCCCACTGAGAGCCAGGATCCCACTGGGTGCACCCGGGAGAAGCTCAAGGCCATGCTTGTCACTCTCCCAAAGCAAAAAGGGGCCTCACAAAGCTAATTAAGAGCAGCTTTTAAATTCCTGGCATCTGAAGGCTGTAAGGAGGATTTTGGGGTTTATTTACTTCCATGGAAGAGTAAAGCTTCTCCTTCTAATCTCTCTGTACTAATAGCCCTTCTCTGAGAAAGTCAAGGAGCCAGGAATCGTCCATGGCCCACTGTGTGGAGCCAGCCTTGGAGCCTGCCAAGGCTTGATGTGCAGTGGGCACCTTCTCTTGCTCTGGATGTGGTTCTTTCCATCCCAGGCTGTGTCAGAGCTGCAGCTGCATTTGTTTAACAAAACCAGCCAACAAACTGGTTTCACTTGCTGGTTGTGAGATTTCTGTGTAGAGCCAGCACGACTCTCTGTGCTTTGCAGGAGCTCAGAAGTCCTGTGGGTTAATGGGACAACTGGAGGTGTGTTTGTCTCTCCAAAAGCCATGTATTGGCTGGATTGCTGCTGCCCAGAAGTTAAAATAAGGGCAGGCCATCTCCCCTGCACCCTCCCCTGGTGACAGTGGAGGTGTAGGATCTCTGCTGGGGTGGCAGCAGCCAAATACAAGCTCAGTCATGGAGAAAAGAGCTGATAAAACTCTTGGATGTACAAGTCTTGGGTATACAGCCAGGGAACAGAAAGAGGCACACAGATGGATTTTATGCTTGAGGTCTGTGAAAGGGAAGTGACTGTTAATATTCAGTTCTCCGAGCTCCGAGGTGTGTTCAGCTCTGTGTGGGACAGGTGTGGGTGTGCTGCCCAGCCTGTGTCCTCCCACCAGCTCGGGTCTTGGAGGAGGTTCAAGTGCATGGAATAGGAGGTGCAGAGGCAGCTGGGTAGTAGAGAGGTTTAGTGGAGTAAAAGGTTGATGAAAATTCAGGTGGCCATGGTTGGAATGGCTCTGCCTCTCACCAGACCTTCCTTGGCACTGGTTTGGAGCCTGCAGGGAGGTCCTGGGTGGAAGCACCTGCTCAGTCTTTCCCGGATTGTTACAAACCTCTCTGCAGGTCTCTGTAGGGTGATTTAACACCTGCCCCATGTGTGGGTGCATCGCTGCCAGCTGGGTTTGGGGGTGTCCCCTGGGGTTCCTGCTGTTGCTGGTTGCCTGTGTCAGGTCCCCAGCCACTGTTCTCTCTGTGCTCTCTCTCTGTGGCATTTCAGAGGCCCTGCCTGGTCCTCCCAGGTGTCTCCAGTTCCCTTTGGCTGCTGCTCAATGTCTGCCAGGAAGGATTAGTTCATTGATGGCTGGAGGTAGAGGCAGGGCTGGGTTAACCTCTTCAGGTCTCCTCTGACCTGTTCTGTGTGTTTCCTGCGTTTTGGAGCCCTGTTTTGCCATCTCCCTGGCAGGAGCTTGGCAGAGGCAGTGCTGGGAGTGTGGTGGATGGAAGGGGTGCTGTGTGCTGAGCAGGGGGATGTGGCATCCCAGCACCTCTGTGGGCTCTGACTCCTGGTTCCATTCCTGGTTCAGGGCGTTTACTGGTGTGTGTCTGAGCTGTTCCCCTGGCAGCTGCTCCAGCAGCTTCTTCCTTGTCCTCTTCCTGCTCAGGGGAGATGTTTGGGTCTGTGTCCTTCCACACAGGGACACTTAACTCTTCCTCAGGATCTAGTGCCCCAGATGGGCTTTCCTGCACCCTGAGGGTACAGGCTGCCATCGAGTCCCCCAACCAGTTACTGGGCTTGGTCTCATTGCCTTGTCTTGGATTCTTAGTTTCATGGTTACACCTGGTTTGTTGGGGTTTTTTTGGTGGTTTTAAGGTGCCTCACTGTGCTGGAAATGTGTCTGTTGGATAAACCTACTTCTGATTCTGCCTCTGGAAAACACAATCTGATTGGAAACAATTGCAACAGGTTATTGTAGAATACAACTTTTGGCATTTTTCCCTGCTAATAGCTGTGGCATTACAGATCAGTCAATTACTTTTTGTGATTGCAAGTTGACCTGATTCCTGAGGTGCTGGTGTGCCAAGGCGGGCCTTGCTGGGAAGACCTAAATGCTGGGGCAAGTCAGAAAGGGGACAGAGGTGCTTGGGTAGTACCTGCGGTGTGCTGGGTTTGGCTGCTTCACCCAGACCCAGGATCTGCACAGGTCTCTCCAGATTCATGCTTTTGCAGTAGTGACAGAATCACTGAGGTTAGAAAAGACCTTCAAGATCGAGTCCTGCCTTTGACTGAACACCATTTTGTCAACTAAACCACAGCCCTAAGTGCCGTGATTATTTCATATATTCCCGTATTTCAATGGGAAGTGGCCCTGAATGCCCTGTGCCTGCCACAGGGAGCTGTGGTCCTTCTGACTTGCCCCGTCCCACCGCACAGACCGAGGTGGAGGCTGTGAGTGCTGGGATTGTGCTCGAGGCCCCTCTCCACACAGCCAGAGTCTGCTGCTGCCTTGTGTGGAAGGTCAGTGTGACAGCATCCATCACTTCCCAGCCTTCGCAGCAGTGGGATGCTAACTGTGGTGTCTTGATTTAATTCTGGCTCAGCGTTGCCTTTCTGGGGGCCTGGGTTGGTTTGTTGTTTCACCTGGAGCAGAGATTCCTCCCTGCTCCGGGCTGTGTTCTGGCTGTGTGCTGGGGGCAGCTGCTGCCCTGCCCCTCTGGAGGGAACAGCATTCCTCAGCCCTGCCGCAGTGCCTGAGAAGCAGCAGCTGCCGAGCCCCTGGCTCCCAGACAGCTTGCTTTGTCTTTGCCGGAATGTATTCCCAACACTTAAGTACTTTTATGTATTTGCAGTGCATTCCTCAGGGCCCGGTACGGGGTTAAATAGTCGGAAATCCGCCGGGCCGCAAGGGGAGGGCTCTGCGGGGCTGTGTCGGGCTGGCAGGGAGCCTGCTGGGGCTGCTCTGCTCCTGCCCGCAGTGTGGGGCACTGCTGTGGGTGCCCTGCTCCTGCCCGCAGTGTGGGGCACTGCTGTGGGTGCCCTCAGTGGCCCTGCCCCACCTCGCTGGCCCCTCTGTGCCTCTCCTGCTGCGGGCAGGCCAGGAGCATCTCTCTGTCCTCTCTGTGCTCTCCTCCCCTCTGCCGGGGCTCTGACTGCAGACCTGAGTGTGGCTGCCACGCCAGCAGTGTCTCTTTTTGACTCTGAATTGCCACTTTTCAGCTGTTGGTGACCGTGTGCCTGCGGCCGCAGTTCACTAGCAAGCTGGAGCTGGTTCAGGGTCTGGCAAATACTGTGAGGAGGGGAGAAGGAACCATGCGTGGGTGGGAGACAGCTGGGAAGATGTGGTGTTGGGGAACAGGTGGTCTATGTCCACTGCCCGGGGTGGGTCAGACCAAGTCCTGGGTGGTGGCTGTGGTGCCTTCCCTGTGGCACCAGGGCTGTCCCTGGGGCTAGGTGGTGGCCGCTCTGCTGGAGCTCCAAACTGATGTTCCCACCTCTCAGCAGTGTGATAGCTTGTTTGACCTCCCTCAGCTCATGTTAACTCAGTTATCCTCATCAGATTTCAGTGATTCTTCTTGAATTAAGCTATTCTGGGAATAGCCATTGCCTTCCTGGTTTCTCTCGGTAGGGCAAGGTGTCTCTTGGGTTTGCTGCAGTGTCACCTAGAGGCACTGGGCTCTGCTGGGAATGAGTCCTGCTCTTCTGAGAGGGCTGTGCAGCCTCTGAGCTGGCATCCTGCCTGTGCTGCCCAGCCGTGGGATACAGGTCTGTCTGGTTCTGTGGCCTCACCTGTGCCATGCTGGCTTTGAGCACGGGGATGGGGAAGTGCTGGGTTTAACCTCAGAGCTGATCAGCTCCTGGGTGTTTTGCTTTGCAGTTGCTGCTTCCAGCTCCTCCTGACTCTATCCCAGGCTGGATTCCCCCGGAGACAATGCCACTGGCACAGGTGTTGCATATCTCTCAGCACACCTGTGAAAGAAGCGGCCCCAGGTCTCTTCACACTTCACCTGCCTGGAGGTGTCTGGGGCAAGCAAGGCAGACACGTGTCCCAGTGCCCAGCTATGGAGCATGCAGCAGGCTCTGCTTCCTCCAGGGCCAGCTCTTAAGATATCCATCCTGTATTTAACCAGGAAAATGGAAGTGAAACACAAGGCTCAAATACACGAGCTGATTTTGCTGCCAGCATTTGAGGAGCTGCTGTGTTGCACTGCTGGCAGATGGATGGACAGACACCTCCTGCAGTGCAGGGTCCCATGCATTCACCCGGCCTGGAGACAAGCACAGAGCTCACCTAGGAGCCCAGCCCATGGTGGCTTGGGAAGCAGGCCCTCTTGCTCGTGAATCACAAGGAGGATTGTAATTATTTTCCTGCTGCACAGTCTGATCCTGCCTTTAATTAAACATGTGCTGTCCTGCTGTTCTAGCAGGGCTGGACAGGTGGACTTAAAATTTTCTGAAGAGAAATGAGGGGTGAGGAGACTGAGGAGCACCTTAGCACGGGTACTTCCAGGGCTGGAAGGGTTGGCAAAACCTCTGCCTTGGAGCTTGTGTTGGAGGAATCATCACACACCAGGCACTGCTGGGCTGCTTGGTCTCTAAGAAAATCAGCTGCTACCAGCACTGCTGGCCCAGGGCTAATGTCTCGGGGCAGCCTGGGTTGTCACAGGTTTTTTTTGAGGAAGAGGAGTGTGAGAGAAGGGATTGTAAAAGAATAGAGATGGTGCTGAAGGCAATCTCACCCCTGATGAATTTCAGCTGTACTAATTACCAAAGAGTGGTAACAGCCTTGCCTTAATAGGTCACAGCCATGGCAAGTAAAGGTGGGTGTTATAGAGTGGGTTAGCTGGTCCAGAGTCAGTCAGAGTTTGCTGGCTGTGCTGTGAGGAGGAAGGCTCAGGTGGCTGTGCAAGGGACAGGAGGGGTCAAGGTGTGCTGCGAGGGACAGACAGGGTTAGGTGGCCATGTAGGGGACAGGAGGGGTCAGGGTGTGCTGCGAGGGACAGACAGGGTTAGGTGGCCATGTAGGGGACAGGAGGGGTCAGGGTGTGCTGCGAGGGACAGACAGGGTTAGGTGGCCGTGCAAGGAACAGGAAGGAGCTAGCTGGTCCTGCGGGAGGAAGAGGGAAGGAGAGAAGGAGTCCAGGAGTGTGTGGAGCTGCCCGGGAAGTTTACAGAGAAGGTATGAGAGTTTTTAATGTGGGATAATAAACTGATGGTGCCAGTTTGTTGATTGGTGCCAAGTACCAATGCTGATAAATAATGCCCTGTGTGAGGAGACAGCACCTACAGGAGAGGAGGTGTCTGAGCCCTGCTGTTTGGGCAGCAGAGATGGGAACACTGTGGTGGTTTGGCTGCAGGAGCAGTCTCTGTCCCATACCAGAGCCAAGATCATGTTTGTTCCCCATTCCTGGTCTCCAGCTGTGTAAATTGTCACTGCCTGGTTTCAGAGCCCTTGGCCCGGATGTGAAATTGTTGTGGCTCTGAGGTTAAGCTGATGCTTGACTCCTCTTTCCCTGACACGTGCCCTGCTCCCCTCCAGTTGTGCTGCTGTTTGTTACCTGGAGAGATTCTGAGGTGTTGCACTGAAACCTGCCTAAAGCCTGCTTGGCTGAGGGGAAGAATGTCCCCACAGCCTGTGGTGGCACTGGGCAGCCCCCCGCTTGCTGTCCTATTGGCAGGAGAGGCCCTGGGGAGGCCAAGGCAGCTCCACGAGCTGTCCATGCTGAGGACAGCATGGCTCCTTCTCCACAGAAACTGGTAGAGGAGGCCCAGTGTCTGTCTGTCCTTCTCTCTCTGTCTTGACCAGTGGGGATGGCTCTCCTCCAGGTACAGGTGGAATGTGGGGGCTTGCCCTCCAAGGAGAGCACGAGGTGATGCTGGGAGCAAAGACCCCCCCATGTCCTCGATCCCTTCCCATGGCATTATGAGGTTAGGCACCAGGTGAAAAGGAGAGCTGGAGCTTGGCCTTGGGCAGGCCAGAAGCCCCTGTTTTATAGGCTCAGGAAAACAAAGGTTTGGAAAAGAGTGGTGATGCTGACCTGGGAGAGGGGATCAGCCCACATGCACACATTTGGTGTTTTCCGGGTGCCAGGCTCAGCAGGCAAACACTTTCTCTCTTTCCTTGGCAGTGAAGGTGCATCTCCTGCAGGTGGGACGGGAGCTGGAGCACCCAGGGTTTGTGTTGCCATTGTGGGCACAGTGAGTGGGCACAGGGCTCTGTGGTTGCTGCAGACACCAGCAGGCTGCCAGGGGAGCTCATGGCTCTGTCTCTGACCTTGCCCAGGTTGTTCAGGACTGCAGCCCACTGCTCCCTCCTGCCTGAGCAGCAGGACCAGCTCCACCAGCCCACTGTGCCAGCCTGGGGGTGGCTGTGGTGGCCCAGCACCGTCAGTCCCTGAGCCAAGCTGCGTCTCTGTCCCTAATCCTAGTGGTTGGCTTTGCAGGCCTGCCCCTGGGATTTTGCAGTTTCTGGGAAACGGCATAGCTGAGTGGTGGCTCAGAGGGTTTGTCCTGAGCCTTTTATCCATTGTCCTTTCTCCTTTTTTTCATTTTCCACCTCTTGGTCTGACTGAATGAGGGAGTGGGGGACAGACCGAGGCTGTGCCAAGCATCATGCTGCAGCAGGAGGGGGACGTGGGGGTGGTGTCTGAATTCCTAGCATCACTGGACGCTGTGGTTCTCTTAGATTACCTAACAGCTCCAGCAGCCCTTTGTTCATGTCCTGGGGCTCTGCTGCAGCCTCAGCACTATTGCTGGGAGCTTCATGGACATGAACACAGATATGTCACATCAGCTGGAGAAACACAACTTGAAGGCTTGGCCATGGCAGAGAGGGGACAAAACCTGCTCCAGATGGCTCCTTAAAGATAGAAAATGGGCTTAGATGGCCCTTTGAGATTCTGCTGTGTGTGTACATGTGTGTGACTGCTGTGCATGTATGTCACAAGGCATTGCTGTGTGTGCACATACTGCCCTGGGTGCTGTAGCTGACCTTTCTCTGAGCAGGGCTTGGACTGCCTGCTCTTCCCAGGTCCTTCCAGCCCCAGCCCTGCATGGATCTGCATGGATCTCTGTGCTGCAGATTGCCTTTTGGAGCGAGCTACTGTACCTGACAGCCTGTCCCTCCCCAGCCTGCAGCTTTGCAGTTTTGGAGCTGTCGGCTCTCCAGAACATCCCCTGCTTTCTGGACATGCCTGGCAGCTCTGTTCTGGTGTCTGCAGAGCCTGGGACACCTGCCTGGTGCTGCTCAGGCTGTGGGGACAGGTGCAGCTCCCTTGGGCAGTGCAGGAGGTGGCTGGTACAGCAGGACAGTTGTTTCCCCATGCAGTGAATGAGAAAGGGGTCCTGTTGTCCCTGCTCAGGGTCATCTCCATCTCCTGATGTTGGCCAGTGCCACCATCTGTGCTGCTGCTGACCCATCGTGACACGCTGGGGTTGTGAGGGCAGGAAGATTCAGGACTCATTCCTGGCTCAGGTGGGCATCTCCTTCCTTCTGGGAGCACTCTGCTTTCCTGTGGCCCTGGAGTTGCACCCTGCCCTGGCTGAAGTGCAGGCACACCTCGTGATTCCTGAGCTCCCCAGGGCCAGGGACTTTGGTGCCTCTTGCTGCCTGAAAAGCCCAGCCTGTGGGTGTTGTGCGTCCTTGAGTTGTCAGGGAGAATGGTGTCTGGGGTCAGCCATCAGTGCCTGAGGCTCTGGGCTGCCCCCCTGCCCAGGGGTTCCCCTGCTCAGCAGGAGCCAAAGGTGAAGCTGCCAGGGGAGCCTGTGTTTGCTGCTGCCCGTGCGTCCTGTTCCCAAACCAGCTGAGCCTGTTTCTGTTTCTGTGGGTAACCCCGAATGCAGCCCCAGTGTGGGGTGTGGGAATGTCCCTGGGGCAGGACTGGCCTCCCCACTGAGGGTGAGCACGGTGTGGCCAGGCTGGCTCTGCTTGGCCCTGGAAGCGCTCATTCTGGGGACAGTTTTGGCTGTCACAGTGGGATCCTGCTGTCACCACTGGGTATTTTTCTTTCATAAACTGATGCCAGATGCTCTGAATCAAGAGGCTCGCTAATCATGGCATGGGGCTTTCATCCTTTCTCACTCCTGCAGAGATCAGCCAGTTGGAAGGAGCCCAGAGGAGGCCACAGAGATGATTAAAGGACTGGAGCACCTCTCCAGTGATGAAAGGCTGAGAGGCTTGGGATTGTTCAGCTGGGAGAAGAGAAGGCTCTGGGAGACCTTAGTGCAGGCTTTCAGTACCTACAGGGGCTCCAGGGAAGCTGGAGAGGGACTTTGCACAAGGGCCTGGAGTGACAGCACAAGGGGGAATGGCTTCCCACTGCCAGAGGGCAGGGATGGATGGGGTCTTGGGAAGGAATTCTTCTCTGGGAGGATGGTTTGGCCCTGGCACAGGGTGCCCAGAGCAGTTGTGGCTGCCCCAGCCCTGGAGGTGTGTGTCCAAGGGACAGGTTGGATAGGGCTTGGAGCAACCTGGGATAGTGGAAGGTGTCCCTGCCCATGGCAGGGGCTGGGATTGGGTGGTCTTGGTCTTTCTTCCCAAACCTTTCTATGGTTTGGCATCCCAAAACTGCCATAGCAGAACTTCCAGTCAAAGCAGAGTTTAGCACTGAAAACCCAGTACCAGATGTCTCTATTCTCCAGTTAAGGGGGAAAAAAACCACTCTGTGACAGGGACAGGATGCAAAAAGGAAGAGCCAGGTCTGTAGAGGGGAGCTGTGTGACTTGGGGATGTGTAGGGATTGTGGGGTGTCACTGGGCAGGGTTTGGCTCCTGGGGGCCTCCCCAAATTCTGCTGGTTCTGTCTCGTGGGTGATGTTGGCCACACTCAGTATCTGACATGCAGCAGCAGTGAGGGGTGTTTGAGGGTTTTTATTGGGTTTGCAGAGGCCCGTGAACCACTGAAGCCAAGTGGCTCTCCTGTGAGGAGTATTATTTGGTGGACTCAGGGGCCCAGAGGAGTTTTGGGCCATCCCCCGTGGTTGAAGGTTTGAGCAGCCTGCTCTATCCTGATCCTGTCCTGAGCAGGAGGCTGAGCTGGAGATCTCCCAAGTGCCTTCCAACATGAATTATTTCATGGATCTGTGATGAAGGCCTGTGATGTACAAAGGATTGGAAGGATATTGTATCACATTATATCTCAGTCCCTTTTGACTGAAAAATCCATGGGTCTAGGTTGCCTTTTTGGGTCTTTTTTAAGGATGGAAGTAACTGAATTTTGCTTCAGAACTTAGCAAAAACACTTGAATGTGTTTGTGTGCATTTGGCTCTCAAGGGGCTGCTGAGGGAGGATGTTACATCTGAAAACCTGCTGCAAAGCCTGAATTTCACAGTTTTCTGCCTTTTTTTTGCAATGTTGTCATTTTGTGGAGCATTTCTTATCTTTTGGCACATGGTTCCTTACAAACTCTTTATACCTATCCCTAATTAATGACTATTTAATGTATTTCCAGTTGGTTGCACTGTGGCTGCTCTGGGCGCTGTAAGAGCTTATTGTCCCTGAATTTGAATTGTAGGGCAGTTTTGTAGCTGTTTTCTGCCTTATCTACCCTATGAATATTCCCATGCTTCAACAGAGGATATCTTTGTAATGCACCCTGCTTTGCAAATGCTTTTACCCCCAGTTACACCCAACTGCTTTTATATTGATACCCCCTAATCTTTAGCTTTTTTCTGTTAGTGATAACTTCCCTCACACTCTGAGCTGCTGGATTCCCACGTGCTGGAATCTTCCTGTGCTGGTTCTGGATTCTCGTGTGCTGCAATATTTCTGTGCTGGGCTTTGGGCTTCTGGGCTGCCAGGAAACAGGGAGATTTGGCTTACCTTTTTTTCTTCTTCAAACTTCTATTTTGAATCTACTCTGAGTCCCATTTGGACGTTGAGGGATCTGGGTTGGGCAGATTCGGTGGTGTTTTATTTCATAAATCAGAAGATGTTGAATTTGGGGGAGTTTCTGTTTATTGGAGATGTCAAGTGTGGTGCCAAATCCAGGGGTTTGCTTTGTCAGCTCTGGGAATTGAGGTAAACTTTGATTAGCAAAAGGGATAATTGCCAGTCTCCAGAGATGTGTAATCAAGGTTTCACTCTTAGTTCTATTAACAATTTTTAAACCAATTTGTTCTCATTTCCGAGTGTCACAAGTGAATCTCCAGTGCAGCCTTTGCTTTGGGTTGTTGGGCTGAGCTGAAGTCTTCAGCTCACAGAATACTGAGCTGGAAATGACATGGAAATTCGTGTCAGAGACAGCATTTGCAGCTCTTGGTCACATCCTCTTGCCATCTTTTTTTGGCAAATATAAAACCTGCATTCAGGCGTGAAAACATTGTAATTCTCACATTAGTTTTTTCTGGCTACCACTGATGGCTGTTGGCTGGTTTTGCTTTTTGTCACATCTAAATGTCTTACTCAGGTCCAATGTAAGTGATTCTGCCAAGTGGGACGTAGCCCTTGTGTGCTCCTGCAGTTCTGCACGTGGGCTGTGCCCAGCTCTGGCAGTGCCAGGGCTTTAGAAACCTTTCCATTTTCTTTCTAAGAAAAAAGAAGGAGCTGGGAGCTGCTGCACCACATGCAGCCTGGGTTTGTTCCCATTTGCTCTAAATGTCATTTAAAAGTTCTGAGGCTACCTGTGCCCTAGGCAGGAGTGCTGCAGCCTGGGCTGTGGATGCTCAGTCCCTGTGGTTATTTTCCAGTGTGCAGACTCTGGCAGGTCAGCACGATGTCTTGTGTGGAATTTCCTTGCATTCTAAAATTAGGGGAAGGCTCTAGGAAACAATAGCAAATCAAGTCTCTCAACTCCTGCTCCCCTGAACCTTTGCTGTCATTTAGACTTTCACCCACTTCCTTTTCACTGAGCTGGTCTGCATCAGATAAACAGAGTTAAACAGGCCAGTGATGGCCAGTGGTGAGAGGGGTTATTTTTCAAATTTATTTACTCATTACACAATTGTTATGGTCCTTTAGGACATCAGGGGTGTGAATTTCCTATCAGTGCTGTTCATCCCTGGTCACTTCTCCTGCGCAGAGTGCTGTGGAAGCAGGAGAGCCCCAGGGGCTGAGCTGGGGTTTGGTGCCCCTCAGACACACACCTGTGCCCAGCCGTGTGTCCTGATGGAACCTGGGAACTGCAGGCTTGGACGTGCAGAAACCGCTCCAGTTACACCAGCAGACCTCGTGGGTGTCACTGCAGGAGGGGAGCAGCTGGCTTGTGCTCTGTGCCTCTTTCCAGGGTTACGTTTGCTCCTCCCTTGTCTGCTCTGTGCTCTCGTTTCCCGCGGTGCTGGGGGGTCCTGCAGGTGCCTCACACCCGACGGTGCCCTGCAGGTGTTCCTGGGGAGGTCCGTCTCAGCAGCTCTTGTGGATGCCTGGGGAGGGAGATTCAGAGCCCGCTCTGGTTTGGTCCCTCTCGGTGTGCGCTGCAGGAGGAGCCCTGACTTTGTGTTTTGGGACCTCTGAGTGACCCCGGGGTTGCCTCTCCTGTGCTGCTGTGACCCCTCCCTGCCTCTGCCGAGGACACAGGGTGATGTAATTCAGAAATGACCTGTGTGTGTCACTGCACAGACCCGAGTTTGTCATTTCTGAACGTTTTCTGCAGTGGCCCCACGTTGTTGTTTGTTATTCCTTGTACTCTGAAACAATCCAGGAAATGCAGCAAACACCCTGACCCTGGTTCCCATCCTGTCCAAGATCTGACCTCTGGCAGTGGTTAGAACCAGCTGCAGTATGTGGTCAGTTATAATTACAGTACATTGTGTTTAGCAAACTCACTGGGGCTGGTGGTGACTTGGAGGAGTGATTGGTGGATCCTGGAATTTGCCATTTGCAGCTGATGGACTTCTGGGAGCCCTGAGGGTGTGTGAAAAAGCCAAATGTTGTGAGGGCCCTTCCAGTCACCATTCCTATGGTTGTGGTGTTTCTAGAAAGGAATTTTCGTGCTTTCTCTAGTTCTGTGTTACTTGGGGCTGTACTGACAGCTCACCTGTGCCTTTTCCACCTGGCACAAGTGGCACAGGCGCTGTCCCTGATGGTCTGGGGACCTGCCACTGATGTCCTGAGCAAAGGTGCTGCACAGCAGGTGTGTGCAGCAGCAGGGACAGCTCTTTGGGCTGGTAGTCTCCTCGTGTTTCTCCTTTGTTGGCTCTTCTGGAGCCACCTCACAAACTCTAGGGTCTGCTGCAAGCTGCTTTAGAGCAACTTCCCTGTGGTGCTGGACTGCAGAGCCTGAGGGGAGCTGTTATTGTAGGAAACAGGGAATGTCTGGTTTGTATCCTGTGCAGGAGGGAGGAGAGCAGTGGGGTAACAGATATTAAATGAATGATCAACCTAAACTCACTCATGCCTTTTTTCTTTTACTCATCCCTCGTCGCCCTTCCTGGGGATTCTGATCCATGCAGTGAGTGCCCTGTGAGGGCCTGGCTGGGATGGGGGTGGTAGGAGCAGGCAGGGTCTCAGGCATGGGTGCTCAGGCTCCTCCTGAGATGAGGAGATGGATGTTCCCCAGAACTGCTGCTGACCCAGTGGTGTCACTTCTGTCACAGCCTTTCTTCAGGCTCCTGAACCTGCGCAAGCTGGGCCTGAGCGACAATGAGATCCAGAGGCTTCCCCCCGAGGTGGCCAACTTCATGCAGCTGGTGGAGCTGGACATCTCCCGCAATGGTGAGGCCAGAGCTGGGCGGGAGCAGGTGCCCAAGCCCACAGTGCTCCCTGTGCCTTTCCTCGCCCTCTGGGCTCCTCAGCTGTGGCAGTGGGCTGGGGTTGCCATGTCTCAGGCTGGCACCACTACCTGCTGTCCCATTTTCTCAAGCCTCTTTTGTTCTTTCACCTATTTTTTCCAGACATTCCAGAAATCCCTGAAAGCATCAAATTCTGCAAATCCCTGGAAATCGCAGACTTCAGTGGGAATCCTCTCTCCAGGTAGGAAGGCATGTGCAACCCATTAGTCCAGCTGAGAAAGAGAAGTGAAATTGCACATTCCCCCTGGCTTTCTCTGGTCTTCATCATGTGATTGTCTCCCTGTGAAGCCAAGGCCTGGGGTTGCCCTGCCTCTTCCAAAGCTGCAGTGTCTGCTCTCCTGGCAAGTGGAATGCTTGGTGCTGGGGGGAGCTGCTGTGAGCTCCATCCTGGGGGCCCGGGGCTGCAAGTGATGAGCTGCTGTTGCACTGGTGTCAACAGTGAGGACTTCTGTCCTCCTGCAATGAGTTTGTCACTCCCTTTGTGCTGGTCACAAACCAGAATGGATATGAGCTTGTGCTGCAGAGCAGAAAAAGCCTTCATGCCATCCTCTGCACCCCAGAGCCCCTTTTGGGCCCCACTCTCAGCCCTTTTTGCCCTTTCTTAGCCCCTTTTTCCGCCTCTGTTATTCAGCAACTATGCTTTGAACCCTGTGTTTGGTTGTTTCCCTCTTACCTCAGTGCCCAAGTGGGAATCTCTGATTTGTCTTTCACTACTCAGTCTATGGAGCTTTTAATACATAAAGTTGGAATTCAGCGTGGCTCCCCTGCTTTGGTGAGCCACGTTTCCAGGCTCTGTTGTCTTGCTGCAGGGGTCCCTGCAGGTGCCACTCTGGCCCCAGGTGTGCATTCCCCTTTGTGCTCAGGGCAGGTACTGTCCAGGTTTGAGGCACATTTAACTCTGCTCCCTCTCCTGATCCCATGCACTGCTGGAGTGGGACAAGCTTCCCTGTTGGTGACAATTCCTGTACAGAAGGGACCAGCACTTCTGCACCAGGTGTTATTTGTCAGAGCTTTTCTGGCTCACGGTTCAGGTGAGCTGGGGGGGGTGGGTGGTAAGGGGGCTCTACGAGCTGCCTGTGGAAGCAAAGGAATTTCCTCTTTCAGGATTTTTCCCTGTTCTGTCACACCTTGGGTCTGTTGTGCTTGGTCCTTGGGAATGCTGCAGTGTCATCTACAGAGATGTCCTTTGTTTTGGTCACTTGGAATGCTTGGGAGCCCTCCTTTCTTCAAGTGTAAATGATCCCATGGCATGGTTTAGTCTGGGGTTTGTGCTCAAGTGCTGCAGAGCTGAGTTTGCCATCCTGGACAGATAATGTCTGGTGCAAGTGGGTTTTGTGGTCTCGGAAGCAGGACTTGTACTGGATCAGCAGCCAGGGTTGGTGATGGCTTCGGTTCTCCTCCTTTCCACACATTGATGCCAACTGGGATGAGATTGGCTTTGGGGGATTTAAGTGTTTTTGGGGACTCTGTGCTTTGTACCCAGGATTAATGGAGTGTTGTTCATGTTCTCACAGGCTTCCTGAGGGCTTCACCCAGCTCCGAAGCCTGGGCCACTTGGCCTTGAACGATGTGTCCCTGCAGAGCCTCCCCACTGACATTGGGAAGTGAGTATGGCCCTGCCCTGGCAGCAGGGAGGGGCCTGGCATGGGGACACCGTGCTGCTGGGATGAGGACGGTGGCAGGACCTGGAAGGACAAGCCAGGTGCCAGCCCTGGTGCTGGCAGTGCTGCACAAGCACCTCTGAGCCTTGGTTTGTTAAAAGACCTTCCTACAAAGATTCCTGTCCTGCTCCCAGCTGCTTCTCCTGCTGGGGTCTGTGGCACAGCAAGGGTTAATCCAGTCTTCTCAAATCCTGTATTTCCCCACGTTCTGAGTGCCCGCTTGCCCCTTTCCAAGCAGGTGTGGGCTGCCTGAGCATGTTTGATTCAGATTTATGCTGCTGGGCAATGGCCTCATGGGGTGCAGTGCTTCTCCCATGGGGCTTGACTTTCCACATGTGAGGGATTTTACCTTTTTGGGCAGACAGTCCTGTTGTGACAGTGTGTTCCTTGTCCTGAGTGTGGGCATGGTGTTGTTCCTTGTGACCGCAGCAAGCACTCGTGTCCACCAGAGCCATTTACATCATCCTGTTTCTGTTCCCCACCTCCATCCTCGTGTGCACCCTCATACATTGCACAGGACACGAGGGGTGGTTCCAGGGGAAGGGAGATGAGCAGCTCCTTGTGTCCCTGAAGCCCTGTCCAGTGAACCTGGCTTTCTTGCTCCCTTTTCTCTTGCAGTTTGGCAAACCTGGTGACTTTGGAGCTCCGTGAGAACCTGCTAAAGACTCTCCCCACGTGAGTGTCTGTCTGGGGGCTGTAGGAGTCTCCTGCCTGATTGTTCCTGCTTCTTCCTCAGGGACCAGTGCAGGCACCATCACTTGGCTTGGGAGGGCTCAGGTTGGGCATAAACAGGCTCATCTTGCTGGATTTCTATAAATTGGGGCGAGGAGGGAGAGGATGGAGCAGGGCTGGAGAGGAGCAAAGGATGTTCACAGCCTGTACTCAGCCTGTGTAAGGATTGATTTAGGATAGACAGGGTTCCCAAAAAAAAGCTGCTGGAAATAGTGAGAACCATTTTTCCTGAAGAGGTGGAGCAGGCAATGCATTCTTTTGGAAAGAAAGAGAAAACTGTGGATGGGGTGTAGGAGGAGCTCTGTGCACAGTGAGGTTCAGGATTTGAAGAGCAGCAGGATACAGCTGAAGGGTCCATTTTGCTTCTGACATCTGTTCTGTTGGATATCCCTCCTGGTTGTTCTGGATGGGATAACTGCCTTCTCTGCAGCAGACAAAACCTAAGCCAGCAAGGGAGAAGAGGTAAGTGTTGTTCCACGTTCTGGAGTTAGGAGTAAGGATGACCGTTCCTGGCAGGGAACACGACTAGTGGAGGTGATGCTCTCAGGTGGATGGACGTGGAGAACTGTCCAGGTGCTACTTTAGTCTTTGCTTTGGCCCCTCAGAGTTTGTAGAGTTTCCTACCCTCCAGCAGCTCTGTCAGCTTGTTTTCTGCCTGCTTATGCATCCCACTGATGATTCTCCCAGCCTTCCTTGGATGTCCTTGAAAGGAGTCTGCCTGACTCCTTTTTGAACAGCAGTTGTTTTGGGGCCACATGAACTCCTCAGTGAAGGTGTGATGTATACAGCTGTTGTCACCTGTCCTCAGAGCTCTCTTGCTGTTTCTGGCAGGAGCTCAGTTTGTCTGCTGGAACTTCCCCCCCATGGTTACAGCCTGTGGAAGCACAGGTCAGAATCACAGAATCAGAAGTGACCCTGTCACAGAAAGGTGATAGGAGGAGGCAGCTGGGATGGTCCCATGTGGAGAATCACCAGACAGGACAATATGAGTTAGAGCTCCTTGTCATAGAACCCCAGGATGGTTTGGGTTGGAGGGGACCCTAAAGCTCGTCACGTTCCAGCCCGTTGCCTTGGGCAGAAACACCTTCCACTAGACCAGGGTGCTCCAAGCCTCATCCAGCTTGGCCTTGAACACTTATTCTGGGCTGAAAGCTGGCAAGCAGGAGGAGTTTGGGTCCTGGTGTTAAACTGCTCTTGTGTCTGTTCCTGTTCTGGGTGCTTACACATGCAGGTACCACAGCTGGGTTACACCATGTCAGCAAGGAGGTACAGTTGCTTCATCCAAGACTGGGCTTTCAAACTGCAGTGAAGATAGTCCCAATAACTATTGGGACTATCTCAGAGGCACCAAGTCTCTGGAGTCTTGAGAATTCAGTCTGTGACCACACCCCTTGGGTTTTTGTGGAGATCTCTCTTGCCCAGTGCTCCCATGTTGCCCTTCTCAGATCTGGGTGCCATCCAGCAGGATACTTGCGGTGTGCTATGAGGTTTTGGTGGTTTTCACTGGAAGGTTAATCCAGGCTTGATACTCATTCTGTAATGCAAAGTCACCTTCTTTTCCTCTTTCCCCAATTCCCCAAATTCTGTTTTGGGATGATTTCCAAAAGTAGAACGTGGCTCTTGAAGGCCAAGGTAATTCTGATCAGGTGTATCAGTCAAGTACAAGATGTCAGTCGACGGCCAAAACCATTTCAGTGGTGCTGTGGGGTTGCTGTGCTCTGCCTGAGGCTCTGGTACTCTGGCTGCACACTGTGCATAAGAACAGCTCTAAATGAGATCAGGTGACCTTGCCAAAGAGGAGAATGACTTAAGCGAAAAATGGCTGGTGCTGTGTTCCCAGGGTCCTGAGCCCAGTGGATAGGTGAGCTTCAATGCTGAGCGTTTGGAGCAGCATAATGCATCAGTGTCCTTTTGGTATATTGTTGTTAGAGAGCTTCTTGAAAGATCCAGCTTGCAGTGACCTTTGTTTGCTAGAATTCCATGTAACCGGTCAGTCTCCTGATATTGACTGAGCTCTGAAGTGGTTCAGCTTGTACAGCTGGTGATCACCCCTCGTTTCTCCCATGCAGATGGGATGCAGCCAGACTTGGGAAGGGCAGCTCTCGTGTGTTCTTAGGTAATAGTGGAGGGGGATCTATACTGAGACCTTTTGCCAGATGTCATCAGTGTGGATTCCACAGCTCACTTGTTCCTGTTCTGGGAATTCAAGCTATGAAGGTGCGAAGGGACAGTCAAGGCTGCGTCACCTTCAGAGGAGTTGGAGTTGATGTACATTCATGGTGAAGGAGTGCTGTGCAACAGGATCCTTTGGATGAAACTGTTGATAAGCCTTAGCTGGAGTTTATTTCAAAATCCATCTTTGTATGCAGTAGGAAATTCGTTTTCCTGCATAACCCAGATGTTTTTACAGCCTGGCCCAGGCAAGACAGCTCCCTTTTATTGCAGCCCCCAACAGCCTTGGTTTGAGTAGCCTTGAGAGGTGGACCTGTTTCCAGAGAAATTTCGGGATGTCTCTATTGGACCAGTTCCTTAAGAGGAGAATGAAGCTGTTCCATGCTGGAGGAGTGGGCAGGGCTGGCAGCTCCACCCTGGCACACAGTGAGGGGCAGCAATCCTCTGGGGAGCTGGGGCTGGAGCTGATGGCAGGTGTGAGGACAAATGAGCACCTGGACCATGTCATGAGAACCCACGCCAGGGCTGTGGGACTGCAGGCCTTGTCCCCCTCAGATGTGGTGTGTGGGGTGCTGGGGGTACGCCCGTGGCCCTGGTGTGGGTGTGGCCAGGTCCTGTGCAGTGTCTTCATCGTGAGCTTCCGTCTGTGCGTGCTCGCCTCACCCGAGACATCAGCCCACTGTTGTCTTCCCTTCCTCCTCAGTAGCATGAGCATCCTGTTCGGGGAACTGAGGCTGTTGAATTTGTCATTCCTCCCTGTCCCTGCAGCTGTGTGCTCCCCTTGCCCCCCAAACATGTCTTGTCCTCTGCTGAGCACCTCCTGTTGCCTGTCAGTCCGTGCCCAGGTCCCTGTCCTCGCTGTGGAGCAGGCAGCCGTGGGAAGGTGTGGCTGCTCACCCCTTGTGATTTTAATCAAAGGGTCTGTTGTGGTGGGAGGGGCAGAAGGCAAACTGGTGCCAGTGGGACTGCTGGAGCCTCTGAACCCAATTCCCAGAGTGAACAGTCTGGCTTGGGGAAGGGACCACCTCTACAAGCTGTTGGGCTCAGAGGGGCGGTGAGAAAGGTCAGGATTGTCCCACCTGCTTTAAGAGTTACTAGAAATCATGTGATTTGTGCAATGTGTGTCCCAGATGCTAACCTTCCACTCTTTATTTCTTGTTTTATCTCTCTGTCCCCTGTGCCTTGCAGTTCACTCTCCTTCCTTGTCAAGTTAGAGCAGTTGGATCTCGGTGGCAATGACCTGGAAGTGCTGGTAGGTGAGGGCTGATGGGGAGGGATTTGGGTGGTTGGTAGGAGCAGATCCTGCACCTCGGTGCAAGCAAGTGGGGTTGCCACCTGAAATGCAAAGAAATATACCCTCAGATTATTTGGGCAGATTCTGATCTGCCCAGCATGGCCCAGTCATCATTCCCAGATGAATTTTCTCTTCATGTGTCAGCCCTTGTGTCTTGTGTCCTGCTGGCCTCACACACTGCCTGCTCTGTCCTTTCCAGGCTATGGGATGGTAATTCTTCTTGTCTGGCTGCCAAGGATCTTTCCTTTCCAGCAAGACTCTGGTGCTTCCCTTCTGTCCTGCACTGCCCCCAGCTGTTTTTCTTCTCATCCAGCTTTCTACTGTTCTGCTTTCTGATATGATTTTTGCCCCACAGACTGCTGGGCCATTCCATGGCAGTGAGGGTAGCCCAGTGTGGGGGCTCTCTCCATGGAGGGCTCAGCATGTGGAGAGCAAGGGCACGGTCTCAGAATTCAGGTTCTCTGGGCATTTGGGGACACCCTGTGATAATCCGTAATTTGCAGCAGTGGATTAAGCTATTACTGGATCTTGCTCTTTGTGTTCTGGAATGGGTTTTGGCAGAAACCCATCGGAACTGGGAGGCAGAGGGGTTCATGCAGCTTAGCTGTGCACAGGCTGAGCTCACCTGGGAGAACAGGTGTGTGACACTTGAGCCATACTCCAGTGGAGCAAACTCCAAACCCAATGCTGATTGCCTGGCAGGGCTGTGGGATGTGAACACGTGTCTGTCGTGGCTGATGGTGCCACTGGGTCATCTTGAGTTGGCCAATGGTACCTGAATGTTTATTTTCATGTCGGAGAGGAGGAAGGTGCATTTCTTCTGTAAGGCCAGAATTTCCAACTCCCTAGAATCATGGAATCGTTTAGGTTGGAAAAACCGTCTGAGACCACTGAGTTCAACCACTCTCCCAGCATTGCCAAGGCCACCACCAACCCATGTCCCCAAGTGCCACATCCACACAGCTGTTAAGTTGCCCCAGGGGTGAGGACTCCCCCTCTGCCCAGGGCAGCCTGTGCAAGGGCTGGACAGCCCTTTCCGGGAGGAATTTTCCAAATATCCAAATTAAACCTTCTGTGGCACAGCTTGAGATCGATTCCTTTTGTCCTGTCCCTTGTTCCCTGAGAGCAGAGCCTGACCCCACCTGTCTCCATTCTCCTGCCAGGGAGCTGCAAGAAGCGGGATCTCCCCTGAGCCCCCTTCTGTCCCACCTCCCTCAGCTGCTCCATCAGAGCTGTGCTGCAGGTTCAGTTCTGCCTTGCATGCTGACACAGTGCTGCTGTTGCTGCCTGTGATTCCCACTGGAGCTCCTGCAGCCAGGGGCCATCCCAGGCATTCCCAGACAGCATGCAGCTATCTTTAATGATCCATGGATGCTCCTGGGAAGGGTGAGAGGCAGAGCAGTGCCTGGCTTGGCAGAGAGTGGTGTATTTGCAGCATCCTCGAGCAGCTCCTCCCTGTCCCTGGAAGGGACTTGTGTCCTCACTGTCACTGTCCCATCTCCTGCAGCCGGACACCCTGGGCGCGCTCCCGAACCTGCGCGAGCTGTGGTTGGACCGGAACCAGCTCTCGGCCCTGCCCCCGGTGAGTGTCTGCCCAGCACACACCCTGCCCCTGCCCCTGCCCAACTGCTCCCTCGAGCCATGGGCTCTCCTCTCTGATCCAGGAGCTGGGCAACCTGCGCCGCCTGGTCTGCCTGGACGTGTCTGAGAACAAGCTGGAGCAGCTGCCCAACGAGGTCAGCGGGCTGGTGGCACTGACGGACTTGCTGCTGTCACAGAACCTGCTGGAATGCATTCCCGATGGGATTGGTGAGTATTGCCATATGGATGGGGAGTGCTGAGGGCTTCCTTGGCAGTGCTCCTGGAGGAGCTTCGGGAAAGAGTGTCTGTGGCAGAGAATTAGGGTTCGTGGACATAGGCACAGCATCGAGAGCAGATGGGTGGGACACATGAGCAGAGCTCTGCAGGACAGTTCAGGTGCTTCATCTGCATCAGGCACGTGTGACCAGGCCTGGTGGGAGGAAAAGCAGAGTCTGCGTGGTTGGGTTATGTGGTCCTTGGTGGGATCACAGCCAGGTGAGTGTAGAACAGCATCCTTCTCTCTGGCACTGCTCATACCTAACTTGTCATCCTGGCCAGGTCAGCTGAAGCAGCTCTCCATCCTCAAGGTGGACCAGAACCGGCTGACAGACATGACAGAATCGATTGGGGACTGTGAAAATCTGTCTGAGCTCATCCTGACTGAGAACATGCTGACGGTGAGTATGCAGCAGCCACCTGCCTCACAGAATCACTGGGCTGGAAGAGACCTTCAGGATCGAGTCCAACCCAGGCCCAACACCTCAACTAAACCATGGCACCCAGTGCCACATCCAGTCTCTTTTTTAAACACATCCAGGGATGGTGTCTCCACCATCTCCCTGGCCACTCCAGAACTTTATCACTCTTTCCATGAAAACTTTTTCCTAATATCCAGCCTATATTTTCCCTTGACACAGCTTGAGGCTGTGTCCTCTGGTTCTGTTAGTTGCTGCCGGGAGAAAGAGACCAATCCCCACCTGACTACAGCCACCTTTCAGGGAGTTGTACAGGGTGATCAGCCTCTCCCATGCTGCTCATTACAGCCAGCTGCAGGGATCCCTTCCCACCTCCTGCCCTCCGAGCTGAATTCCTGAGCATGCTCCAGCTGCTTCCACAGTTTCACCACGTTCACAGATGTTGGGAAGCTGCTTTCTCTCACTGATTTTTTTCCCCTAAAACATTCTCTGGGGTAGCAGGGGTGCTGGGATTGCCCATCCCAAAGACCATCCCTGTTGACAGGGGCAAGACCCCATCCCAGGCTGCATTGGTGAGGGGTTTGGGGTAGTGTGATTGAGAATGTCCCTGCTCCAAACTGCCTGGGATTTGATTGGTAAAACAAAAGGATTGAGAACAGGCTGATAAACAGAAGGGAAGTGCTTGGAATGTGCTGTGCTGTGTTGAGGGGAAGAGTTGGCATGGATCAGTCTATGAGCCTGAGGGAAACCTGTCCCAAAGGTGTCCCAAGGACGTTTTCCCAGTCGTGTCTGTTGGGACGGAAGGCAGCTGTTCCTCAGACCGAGGGCTCTGTGCCTTTCACCTGCGCTGCCCTCTCCTCTTGCATCCACTGACTTGGCTCCTTCCCAGGCCTTGCCCAAATCCCTGGGCAAGCTGGCCAAGCTGACCAACCTGAATGTGGACCGGAACCGGCTGACGGCGCTGCCGGCGGAGATCGGCGGCTGTGCCAACCTCAACGTGCTGTCCCTGCGGGACAACCGCCTGGCGCTGCTGCCCCCCGAGCTGGCCAACACCACTGAGCTGCACGTGCTGGACGTGGCGGGGAACAGGTGAGCGGCAGGGAGCCTGCNTTTATGGTTAAATTATCTGATTAAGAAATTATATTTAAATTATTTTTACTTTTAATTTAATAACCAATTACTCAAAGTTTGTAATGTGGGGTTTTTGTTTAATTATAAAATATTACTTAAACTCATGAAGAAGAAGGTGAAGAAGATGGACTAGTTACTGTTTTAAAGCTTCTATTTTAGCGTTATATATTACTATATTCTAAAGCTCTAAATACAAAGTTTTCTACTTTGTGATATTATATACTTTTAATCAACTATATACTTCTAATCTCAGTGCTAAATTTAATTTTAGAAGTATTTTCTACGGCCTCAGGTCAAATGTAGTGTTCTCTTGGGAGTTAGAGGTTGTCAGTATAGGAAGTTTAAAACTCTTAGTACCTAGGACTCCAGCAGCTGCTGAGAGGGAGGTGCTGGAGCTGTGTGGATCCCGGGATCCACGGTGTGGAAAAGCCCAGGCTGGCTGCTGAGGGCTTGGGCTCTGCCTGTGAGCCCCTTCTCTGTGTCATCTCCACACAGGGCAGAGGTGAGGCACAGGTGTGAGGGCACTGTATCCTGTGTGAAGCAGACACCAGGGGACATCCCTGCTCCCTGGCTGCCTTCCCTTCCGGCACATTTGGTGGGTTTGTGTCACTAGTCCTCGGTTGGTCTAAAGCCTGGTCCGTGGTGCCAAAGCCTAGTCTGTGGTGTGTAGGTGCCTGGGAGCTGTTCTGACAGGTCCTTGAGTTCTGTTTGTGGGGTTGGAGTTTTTGGGAGCAGTTGGATGCTGACAAGAGGTTCTGTAGGGAACATTCTCTACACTGGTCTGTGAGAACATTGTTGTTCTGTTTCTAAACCCCTCCACGCTGGAGTTGTGCTCTGCCAAAGGCTGGTGAGGATGGGGTATTGAAGCTCATTCCACAGCCAGGGACAGACTTGGCTGTTCCAGTGACTGAGGATCCACAGCAGCTTGGCTCTGTCCCTGTGTTCAGGTGGGGCACTCTGGAGCTGAGGTGAAGCTCTCTCCTGACCAGGTGAGTTTAACAAGCAGTTGCCCTTTTTTGCAGGCTGCAGAACCTGCCCTTTGCTTTGACAAATCTTAATCTGAAGGCCCTGTGGCTGGCAGAAAACCAGTCCCAGCCCATGCTGAAATTCCAGACTGAGGATGATGAGAAGACAGGAGAAAAGGTTCTCACTTGCTACCTGCTCCCCCAGCAGCCCTCTCCCAGCCTGGGTAAGAATCTGCACCCCTGCACTGGCTGCAGAGCCTTGTGCTCCGGAGGGGGCTGAGCCCTTGGACCTTCTCTGCTGGGCTGGGCCATCCCTTGCTGGGATCCCTGTGGCACATCCAGGCTCTTGTATGGCTGGGATACCTTTCCCAGGCAGTGATTGCTAAAACTGAGGAATTGCTTTCTGCCAGGTGACAAGGCCCTATAGCCTCATCTTTGAGTGTTCTGCTTAGATCTACTCACCAAGCAGTTAATTTTCATTGTCCTGTCAGCATGGTATTCCTGCCTGAATTCTATCTTTTTCTGCACTCTTTGGGTAAGGAGTGCTAGAGCTGAAGCATCAGACACTTCTGCAGAGGTGTAGGACTATGGGAGGTGTACAGAGGGTGACAGGATGCTAAGGCCACAGCCTTTGTCCTCAAGGCCTCTGGTGCCACGGCAGATACAGCAGAAGCACCCTAATGGGATAAGAACTGACTTTCATCCGTGTCTACAACCCTGTTCTTCCCAAAAGGAGCTCCCACTGTGTTCTTCCTCCCCAGAGAACCTGCTGCAGAACAGTGTGGATGAGAGCTGGACAGACACCAACCTAAACAGGGTCAGTGTGATCCAGTTCCTGGATGAGCCCAAAGGAGACGATGAGGACGAGTCTGGAGCTGAGAGACGAGTAAGGAATCCCTAGGGGCTTGTTGGCTCCCCGTGGAAGCACAGGGGCAGGCTAAGCTTTCCAGAGATGGGGGCCACTGTGGTGTCCATGTTTGACACTGCTGCAGGTGTGTGCAGGATTTCCAGTCTGAAGGCTCTTTGGTGCCCTGATGACCCAAGCGGAAGTGAAGGGGAGTGAATTCCCTGGGAACCCTGGTGCACAGTCACGTTTTGAGGCTCTTCTATGGGAGTGGAGCACTAAGGTGCCCAGGAAGCACTCAAAATGTCCAGAGGTCCCAGTGGAGCACTGTCAGGGTAGGGTTTTAGCTCACTCTCACCATGGGGAAAGGCTGCCTAGCCAGGCCCAGGCCATCCCCACCCCTCCAAGCATGCAGGCAGCGCAGCCCATGCTGTGGAGTATCCTGTTAGTAAAGTACTAAACACTGTAGGCAGCCTCAAAACCTGCAAGAGATTGTTGTGCTTCCAGTGCAGATGCAAAGGCCAGGACAAAAGTTTGCAGCAAGTGCTCTGAGGATTTCAGTCTCTTGCAGGACTTTATTCCTTTTTAGTTTATGGAAAGGCATCCTTGAGATCCAAGTCCTTCTAATGAATGGTGTTTGCAGCTGTCCTGGCAGTGTGTGTGTGCTGCTGGCATTGGGAGATTTGGGGTTTTTTGGAATTGTTTTTAACACTGTTACTGGTTTTAGAATGCTGGTTTTCTTGACTCTCTACCTGGGATGGAACTCACTAAGCAGCACCAATTCTATTGCATTTGGGCTTGTCAGACCTGTTAAGTCTAGAGGAATTAGGAAGATATCCCACGATTTCTCATCTGTGTTCTGGAGGTGTTTCCGTGTCAGTACTTTTTCATTTACTAAGCCTGAAACACCACTTCAAACTTCCCAACTCTGTAATTCCTCCCAAACCCCCATCAGCTGGAGAGCAGGATGATGTCTCGAGGGAGCTGTCAGGGTTCCCTGCCTCTGTTCTTCCCCTGCCCAGCTGCAGGCTGTGGAAGGCCTGGAGCAGGTCCTGCAGCAGGACAGGTTGGTGGCATCCCTTCGGGGCTCTGGCTCTCTGATAAAGGTGTCAGTCACCTGCAGAGGGTCATGCCCCAGGCCTGCTGTCTTGGTTTGCAAAGACAGGTGCCTGCTGAGGAAGGCAGGAGCCTTCCTTGAAATGGAAAATGTAAACCCCTTCCCTCCAAATTATTTTAATTTTGAAATTAAAAGGCTCTCAGGCAAAGATATGGGATTAGGAATAACAGTTCTTTACTAGGAAAATTCAAAATACAAATGCTATAGTACAAAAAAAAAAAAACAAAACACCATTGACGAAGTCAGAATAGAACCTGACCCCCTGTGTGTCAGGGTGTTGGTGGCAGTGCCATTCCATGGTGGCTCAGCCCTCTGGCAGTGCCAGGGGTGGCTCTGCTGGAGCAGGGATCCTGTACAAGGGTGGAGTTTTCCTCTGAAGCTCCAGTGCTGCTGGAGTTGGGCCTTGGCTCCCTCTGGGAATGCAGTGGAGAAGAAAGCTGCTCCTCTGGGAATGCAGTGGGAAAAGGCTGTTGGGGGGTTCCAGTCCTCAGGTTATATCCAGGTAGGAATGCTTGGCTCCTCCCCTGGGCGGAGCCTCTCCCAGTGGGATGATATAATTTTATCAGCCATGCAGTGACACTCGCTGGCCCATTAACAGAAGATACCTCCCGGAGGGAGGATTGGTTGTGGAAGAGATAAAGAAAACTGCCCAATTAACAGAGGATAACTGCCCCACTTCTAACAGATGGGAAGCAGAATACAACTTACCTTACACCCCAGGGCACCTGGCAGTGCTGCAGGGCTGGACTCCCCTCCTGAGCGTTTGCCTTTGGCAGGGCCTGCAGCGCCGAGCCACGCCTCACCCCAGCGAGCTGAAGGTGATGAAGAAGGTGATTGAGGTCCGGCGCAGCGAGGTGAACGCTGCCAAGGCTGATGCCAACCCCAGCTCTCCCAGCTCGGAGGTGAGTGCTGGTCACTGGGGAGTGGATAACCACAGAGAACGTGGGGTCTTGGACTGGTTTGGGTTGGAAGGAGTCTTACTCACCATCGAGTTCCACCTCCATGCCACAGGCAGAGACATCTTCCACTGGGAACATGTAGCATAGCTGGGAAATGGGGAGGTGGAAAGGACTGACTTTTGGGAAAGATTGGGAATGGATTGCCTGGGAAGGTTGGAAATCTGCCTTGAGATGTCGTGGGGGGCCTGTGAAATAGAGCAGGAGATAGAACTGTGTGTGTGGGTTCTGTCATAGCACAGGGAGAGGAAGAGAAGTGTCTGATATTCCCAGTGAAGAGTGGTGGGAACAGAGCACTTGCAGGGCACCTTGCTGACCTGGTGGGAGCTGGGAATAAATGCCTGCACAGGAGGTGGGGCAGGGTGCACCCAGGTCACCTGGAGGGAGATGAAGAGGGGAAGCTGTGGGCAATGTGAGGGAAAGCTGGTTCTGTTGGTGCTGCATTCCTGCCTCACACCAGTCACACTGCATGGCTGCTCTGGGCTCCATCCTGACCACCAGAACCCTTTTCCCAGGAGAAGAGGCTGAGTGCCACGTCGAATCGCAGCGAGGACTCGCACCTGTCCAGCAGCACAGCCTCTGTGGAGGGCAGGGCAGAGGAGAGGGAGCGGGGCTGGCCCAACGGGCAGCTGCCCGACCTGCACAGGGAGGGCAAGCCCCGAGCCGAGGAGGAGCACAAGGAAGCTGCTGAGCAGGAGGAGGAAGATGTGGAAGTGGAATACAATGAGGTAGGAACCTGGGAACTGCGGCAGGGTCATGAGAAAAAGTGAAAGGAGCTGGGATTTTCAGAGGTAGTGGGAAATGAATGTACAGGTAAATGGAAGTGGGATTTGGGCATCACTGGAGGCAGATCCAGGCCACGGAAGGCAGTGCAAGCAGAGACTGAGGCAGCTTGTGGGAGCCTGTAGGGGATAGTGTGGAGCCAGGCAGGCTGTGGGAAAGCTGGGGTGACTGTGAGAGGCTGGAATGCCCTCCATCTCTGGAGCTGACAGGGGCATGTCTGGGGAAGGCGTGGCTATGGAAAAAGGCGAGGAGAGGGAAATGGAAATACATTCCTGCATTTCCCTGAGCACACCAGCAGTGACTCTGGCTCTGCCTGTGCCGGGAGAGGGTCACAGGGACAGCAGGTTCTGTGCTGCCACCCCTCTGGGGGCTCATGGGGTGCCTGGGCTTTGCTGTCACAGCCGACCGTGCACTTCGCCGAGGACACGCTGATCCGCAGCGAGGATGAGGACGAGGATGAGGAGCGACCCTTTCCTGTGGAGAAGCAGAGGCTTATCCGCAAGGACACGCCCCATTATAAAAAACACTTCAAGATCACTAAACTGCCCAAGCCAGAGGCAGTGGTGGCACTTCTGCAGGGGCTGAACAGTGATGGGGTCCCCAAAGAGGAAGAGGAGTTGGGAGGCTGCAATAATAACCCCGAGCCCGGGGATCAGGAGGAAGCGTGGGATGAGGATGACAGAAAGAACGGAGCCTTGTCTGCTCAGCCATCCGTGAAGGTAAGGTCTCGTGGGGAGGGGAAGGTCAGAGGGTGCAGAGCTGCCCCCTGTTCCTGTGGCCGAGCAGCCAGGTTGATGTGGTGCTGAAGAAACCACTGGCAAGAGGCTGTAGCACTGGGGGTGTGCTGAGGGAGGGGAGCTGAAGGTCACTGGGGCCTGTGGGGCTGTCCAGAAGCTGTGCTGTGCTGCTGTGTCTGACACCTTCACTATACCCAGGTCCTTGCACCATCCCCACTCCACGTGTTGCTCCCGTGCTGCAGGGACAGTTCTGTCTCATCACTGGTGGGTTCTGCTGTTCTTCCAGCCTCCTCCTCACTGCTGCTTATTGCTGCTGGTTCACAGGAGGATGGGCTTTATCCCTGTGTGGATTCAATCTTAGGCTGACATTTGGGCCACTGATACTTGTTGGCACAGTGCTTCCTGGGGCATGTGAGTGCAGCCGGGATTGTGCCCTTCCCTGTGCTTCCACCCAGATGCAGCCTGGTGGAGGCTGCATTGGGATTTAGGGCAGCTTGTGCTCTGAAGTTTTGGCCTTACTGGTTATACTGGGCCTTAAGAGACAGGGAGTCCTTGGCTCCCTTCAGCTGAACCACCACGTTTGGTTAGGGACACACAGAGGTTCCTGCCTGAGGAAGTTCCTCACAGTGGAATGGAAATACATGGATAAGGGACACCTTATGAGATCAGCCCAGTTCTCACCCAAGCTGTTTTGAGGATTTTGAGTTGTGTTTGGTGGGCAGAGGTCACCATGGGGCTGAGCCTCCATCACAGTCTGACATCAGCAAATCTCAGGGGTGAGATGTGGGTCTCTGGATGTGGAAGGTGCTGGAGAAGAACCTGCTTCTGCTGTAAGTGCACATGCTCCAGGGTGCCGGGATTATTCCTGTCCGTGCTGGAGCTCGGGTTGCCCAGGGAAAGGTCCTTTCCTCACTTTCCCTCAGTGGGTGCTTGCCTTGCTCTGTTTGAGCCAATGCAGCTCATCTCCTGCTCCCTAGGGATGAGGCCAGTTTTCCCACTGCTGGTGAGGTTCCTCAGAAGGAATGTTTGAAGCTGTCCCAAGTCCCCTTCATCCAAGAGCTGTCATCCCTGGGAATGCCCTCACCCTAAAAGGTTATTTTAGCTGGGGACTCAGAGCTGAGGAGGCACTGACCCGCTGGCACAGCCTGTGATGCCTGCTCAGGAGTGGGGAAGCTGTCAGAAATCACCCTGGCTGTCAGCTAAGCCTTCTGCCTAGGCTCAGTTCTCCTCTCTGTGGGGCTGGGTTGGATTCCTGCTCCATGAAGACATTTTTGAGCTGCCTCCTGAGCTGTGTGCCAGCACTGGGGATGGATGTAGGGAGCAGTGTCCTTGTGCAGGAGGCCATTGAAGGAGGAGGCAGGACAGGCTGTGCAGGAGGCTGAATCCTAGAACCAGAGGGTTTTGTTGCAAGGACAGTTGGTTTTCAGAAGAAATCCTGAGGTTTCCTGTGCTTGAGAGCAGGATCCCAGGTGCCTGTCAGGATGTGCATTTCACCAGAGAGAGGGATTGGTGCAGTTGTGTTTGGGACTGCTTTTTGCTTTTTTGCAGTTGGGTTTGGGACTGCACCGTTCCTGTGCAGCAGCTTGTGGCACCAGAGGCTCCTTGGTGCTTTCTCCCGTGTTTAACCCTTCCTCCTTCCCAGAGTGACCTGGTGTGGAGGGGATGAGGTCAGCTAGTGGTGCTCAGCTCAGGGCCAGGGCCTCAGGGTGCCAGCATGGACAAAGCCTGGCCTTAGGGGTGCTCCTTGGCAGGAGTGTGCTGGCACTTGGCACTCTGGGAGCCCTGCTGAGGTGCTGAGCAGGAGTGGGGGCTGCTCTTGCTGCTGATGGTCAGCTCTGGAGCTGTGATGGGAGTGGACTCGGCTGTGGAGCTCTGGTGGTCAGCAGGGACCCCAGGAGCTGGATCAGTCCCAGAACTGTGGAGCTCAGCAGTGACTCCAGGGGCTCTGGAGCTCAGCAGGGACCCCGGGAGCTGGATCAGCCCCACAGCTCCAGAGGTCAGCAGTGACCCTGGAAGCTGGATCAGTCCCAGAACTCTGGAGCTCAGCAGTGGCTCCGGGGACTCTGGAGGTCAGCAGTGACCATGGGAGCTCAGGAGCTCAGCTGTGGCTCTGGGAAGCTCAGGAGCTCAGCAGTGATCCCGGGAGCTCTGGAGCTCAGCTGTGGCTCTGGAAGCTCTGGAGGTCAGCAGTGACCATGGGAGCTCTGGAGCTCAGCTGTGGCTCTGGGAAGCTCAGGAGCTCAGCAGTGACCCCGGGAGCTCTGGAGCTCACCTGTTACTCCAGGGGCTCTGGAGCTCAGCTGTGGCTCCGTGCGTGTGTTGGGTGGTGGTGGTGGTCGTGGTGGCGGGTTTGGTTGATGCTCCACTAATCCGCATGCCTCTTTGCTGGTTCCTGTCCTAACAGGGGGTGTCGTTTGATCAAGCCAATAATCTGCTGATTGAACCTGCTCGCATTGAGGAGGAAGAGGTCTGTACCACTCCTACTGTTCTGTCTCTGCCAAAAATCATCCAGCCTGCTTGATTTGCTTCCCAGCCTCACCTGTTGTTGTAGAGGGAACTCTGATCTGTCTGGGTCAAGTGGCTTCTGGACCTGGCTGATCACAAACACGATGATTGTTTCCTCCTTGCTTTCCCCTTTTCCTCCTTTCCCATCCTTGAGAGTGGCTGCTGCAGAGCGGGAGTGAGGTGGAAATGATGTAAAAACCAAAGGGGCTGAGGTGAGAAGTTCAGTTCCTATTTGCTGTGTGTTGGTGGAGAAGTGGAGTTAAACAAATGGGTATTTCTGGACGTGTGGGTAACCTGGAGGAGCAGGGACCTCAGGAATCAGCCAAGTGCTGTGTACTGACCCTTTGGTAAAAGGAGGAGGATCTCACTCAGGGTGCTGTGCCACTGCCTAGGGAAAGGATTGGAGCCGATGATTTGTGCATCTCCTGAAGCCTCCCCCAAATCCCTTCAAGGCTTGACACACAGCACCTTGAGGTGTCAGGAACGGGCAGGTGGCATCTGAAGGGCCTCAAAGCCCCTGGCATGGGGATGGTAAGTGTGCTCAGGGTTAAAACCCTGTGGCTGATGCCTGGCTCATCCTCTGACTGTGAGCAGCTTGCTGTGTTTGTCTCCAGATTTTCAGTGCCTGACCCGTGGGGTCAGTGCCTTTCTGCAGGCTGGTTTCCCAGGAGCTGCTGGAAGTTCCTGCCACTGACAAGAGGCAGAAGCAGCATCCAAGCTGACAGCTTGCACAGAGATTTCTCCTGTGGGACAGACAGTACAGGGCCACCATACCCATGTGCCACCTGGTAGAGTTGGCCTGGGTGTCTGAGAACTTGGCTCTGCTGTTCCCTCAGGGATAAAACAGGGATTTTTCTTTGTTTTGGAGTAAAGCTTTCCAGGAAGGAGGTGACAAATCCTCTCCACCCAGGCAGAACATGAGCTGGCTCAGGCGTGGTCCCCTGCTAGTGGATCCTGACGATTTCTCCATCTATCTCCATCTCTAGGTTCCTGAAAACCGCATTAGCATTTCTTGCATTTCTCTTTTGCATAATCTTCTGATGCTGGAGGTCTTTTCCAGCCTCAGTGATTCTGTGATTCCTGGGTGTGACTGGTTGGAGGCCCCAGGTTGGCTCTGGTGTCCCCTCAGCACAGTCTCTTGGCACAGCTCTGTTCCTGTACTGTGAGGAAAACATGGCTGTGCAGCTCACAAGGACCAGCATGCTGGAGATCTCCCAGATTGGTGGTGGTAGCTGGAGTCACCCAAGAGCAGGCCAGCTTTGGGAAGTTGATTGGGAATACTTGGCTGTCCTACAGCTCTGGGAGTGCTCAGCAAGGAACCTTGCACGAGACCAGGTCGCTCCAAGCCCTGACCAGCCCATCCTTGAACACTTCCAGGTGGCATCTGCCTGCTGCTTCCAGGGATGATTCCTGGAGAAGAATCGGTGGGGTGATGGAACTGAGCAGAGCAGAGAGCCTGGTGCCCTTGAGCAGCAGGGTTGGAAGTTCATGGTGCTGCCATCACTTTCCTTAGATAATGTAATGCAGCCCCGAGAGAAAGGGGACTGCTGGTTGCTGACTGTGTGTTCCTTAGCCCTGAACCATGGCTGTGAGCTGGAGACTGATCTTGTTGGAGCAGAGCTGGGGAGACAGGCCCAGCTCGTGCCAGCCCCGGCGTCGGGTACACCCAGAGCTGCTGGTGCTGGTGCTGCCCAGGGGGCTCTCTCTCTAACTTTGTTCAAGTCTGTGATACCCAGTGGGGGATATCTGGGTTCCAGGGCTGCCTCTGTCCCAGTGTTCTGTCTCCATCCCCCTTTGCCTTGCAGAAGTGACTGCGCTGGGATGTAGAGAGGCTCTGAGAGGAGAAAAGCAGCATATTGAGCACCTGTTTGATGGCACAAGGTTAGACCTGAGCTGTTAGAACAGACCTGAGCTCTGTTTTCAGGTGTTCTGATGGAGCAGCCTGGAAAGCTGCTGGGCAGGGTGCAGGAACAATGGGAGGAGGGTCCCAAATCGTGTTTCAGTGCCTGAGGTTGCTTTGCTGCAGCCAAGGCTGGTGCCATCCACATCCTTGGGTGTGCCAGCCTTAACCCATGTCCTGCAGAGCCCCTGCAGGTCCAGGAGCTGGGAGGGCTCTGTGCTGCCAAGGCTTATGCTGCTGGGGGACACGGACAGGATTTTGTGTCTGGCTCTGCCCAGGGACAGAGGAGCTGCCATTCCACTCCCTGGGAAGGAGAGAAGGTTCCCAGAGGAAGCTGCTGCTCCTCAGGTGTCACATCCTGTTGCTCTGGGAGCTGCTCAGGTGTGTCACCATTTGTGTTGGAATGCCAGCCTCAAGCTGGCACCAGTTAGTATGTGACAGCAGCAGATGACAGCATAGGCAGGTCCTGGTCCTGGAGCATCCCGTGCTCGAAGGGTTCAGTTTTGGGAAGGCTCCACATGTGGTGTGGAGCACTGGGATGTGCTGGGAGCCATCCTGGCCCTCTGCCTGGGGCTGCTCTTTGCTGCTGCACATGTGGAGCTCTTCCCCTTGATCTGGTTTTGCATTTACAGGGTGAATGTGTGCTTCATCAGGGCATTGTCAGACTTGGAATTCTTATGTAGCAGATTTGATTTTCCCACAATGTGACCCATAAATTTTAGACCCAAAAAAGTTTAATAAACCTCCTGTGTAGTGCAGGAGAGGTCACGTCACCTGTGTTTGCTCACCTGGCTTGACTGGAGTATGACAGAGTGGAGTCTTTTTGGTGTTAAAAAAAAGATACAACACTCCCAGTTCTCTTGTTTAATTTTTAAGATGATTGAAGTTCCTACTGAGCAAAGAAAAATGTGCCATATTTTCTCCTTTAATTTGTCTGGCTTTTAATTTATTGCCATCAAAGTGTTTTTATGACCTTTTCCTACTGGGTTGAGGGGTTCTCAGTTTTTTTTTTTTTTATAGAATCACAGAAGGGCTTGGATTAGAAGAGACCTTCTCCATGTCACCCACTGCCACACCCTTGCCATGGGCAGGGGCACCTTCCACTATCCTAGCTTGCTCCCTGCCCTGCCCTGCCCAACCTGGCTTTAAACACTTGCAGGGATGGGGCAGCCAGAGCTGCTCTGGGCACCTGGGGCCAGTGTTCTGCCACCTTTCGCAGGCCTTGACCCTCTGATTTGCAGGTGGGTTTGTGACCTTGAGGTGAGTTTGTGACCCTCTGGTTTGCAGGTGGGTTTGTGACCTTGAGGTGAGTTTGTGACCCTCTGGTTTGCAGGTGGGTTTGTGACCTTGAGGTGGGTTTGTGATCCCTTCCTGTGAATGTACAGCCTCAGCTGTGGCGCTGTGTCAAGGCACAACTGGGACATGAGTCACCCACAAAGTGTGGGAGATTGAAGGCTGATTTATGGGATTGCTGCTTGTTCACCATCCCTGATCCCTGCTCAGCTGCAGGTGCTGTCTGCTCCTCGGTCCTCAGAGAGCTCTGGAGCAAAGTGTGGAGTGATTTCTCACACAAGTGCAGTCCCACTGCAGTTCCCTTTCCCTGCTCCAGGAGTGGGGCAGAATCATTCTGGTTCTGCTCTGTCACAATCATCTCATTGACCCTCACAGAGGGAGCAGAAAAGTGGCTGATGGAGTGAAAATCACATGTTTAAACACAGAACCAGTTCTCCCTCCTGCACTAGGCAGGTGCCCTGTGTGTAACAGCCCTGGGGCTTGGCTGCTTGGTCCCAGGGTTCTCTACCAAAGTCGGGCATTACAACAAACCCACAGAAATTACAGGGGCTGAGGCATTTACCTGCCTTAAAACTGGTCCCTGTCTGCTGCATGGTGTTCTGTGTCAGTGGAGGAGAGCAGCAACTCCCAGCAAGTTCCAGGACACTGGAGTGGGGAACAGTCCCCAGGCTGGGCACTGGAACAAGGCCAGACTGGGACAGGTTGGCATTTCTGGAAGATATAGTTTGGCTCAAAAAGGGCTGTGCTCAAGTCAGGAGCAGCAAAGCTAAGTTTGCAAGGAAGATAACAAATGATTTGGAAGAAGTGCTGAAGTCTCCTACCACAACTGGCAACCCAACACTCTGCTCTGGTTAATAAGTCAATCAAACTTCTTATTGAATACAGATTGTTTCATCCTCTTAGGCAGTGTGTGCACACACAGATTCCTCCTCCAGGGAGAACCCCAGAACTTCTCCATATTTCTGCTTCTGGAGGGATTAGGAAACTTACTTTTAATCTGTCATTTGTTAGTTCATTGTTCTCACTGTATTTTGTCTTGTGCAATCTCTTCCCTGCTGGCTGACCCATTGCCTGCTTGTCTTTGGTGTAATTCTATGGAGACCAGTCCTGACTTCTTCCAGCCTTCCTTTTGCTGGGTTAGAGAAGCCAAATTTCTCTGGTGTTCTCTGGTAAGAGGGATTGCTGTTTATATTCCCTGCCTTTTCTTTCACCTAATCTACCTGAGCTCAGCTTTGGTGACTCCAGACAACATGAGAGTTTATCCAGACCGTAGTCCACTAAATTCCAGACTTCTTTTTCCATTTCAGATGTGGCAGATCCTGTTCCTGGATGGGAATTCTCTTTAGCCACCTTTGTTCATACCTTTATTACACCTTTAGCTTGTCTTCCTGCATCCTTCAGGAGCTGGGGAGGTTTGGCCTCCAGACAAGGTGCACTTAGAGATGTCTCTGCCTGTATGTTCTGAAGCAGGTGATGCCAGGTGTAGTGGAAGTTTTCCATGTGTTCCACTGTTCCTTGCATAAATGCTGTCCTCCTGCAAGGCCTGCCCTTTGCAGCACAGCGTTCAAGTAGATTTTAGGAGAGCTGTAAAGTCTCCAGTCTTTATAGCCTTGTAACTGTGTATTAATGATGGGTAAAACAGACCTTTGGAGCAGTCTGAAACTGCTGGGCTGAGCAGAGTCTCCAGTGGAATTTTATAGTGGAAAATACAGTGCAAAAAAAGGACAGCTCTAAGGATTTCACCACACAAGAAGGGTCAGTAAGAACAGGAGCAGAAATTCTGTGCTGCTGAAGAGATGAAATGGAGTGTGTTCCAGTGTTATCTGTTCCAGCTGAACCTGGGTGGATGTTTTTGTCCTGTTTCCTATTCTGAAAAGGTTTGAGGACTGGTAGCTTTGGACAATGCTTTTTGCTTCTCTTTAAGCATTTGAGTGTTTTAATTTCCAGAGAGCCCCTGTCCTGCTGCATTCCATAGTTTGGCCAGGCCAGATCCTTGCAGGATTCCCTTCCTTTTCTATTTCTGTGCCCGTGACAAGGCTGGCTCCTAAGTGCGATAAGAAGGAAGTACCAGCTTCCTACGTCCCACTTTGTGTAGTTCATTAATGAAGTAACTGATGGACTCATAAAGCAGCCTAGGCTGAAGGGGCCTCGACAGGTTTTGAGGGGAAAGAGCTTTGGTGAGGCCATCAGCACCCCAGGTGACAGGAGGCACATCCAGGGGTGACTCAGCACCTCCCTGTGGAGCTTGTCCCACTGAAGGATTGTTTTCAGTGCAAACATTTCCATGCACCAAGGTGAAATCATGCCTTTATATAGACACACAGCAGCCCTGTGAATGTCCATGTGTGTCTGTAGCCACGGCACCCAGCTGGCAGAAAGGACTCCCACATGCTGTGTGGATGTTCACGTGTCTGTAGGAACCTTGGGGTTTATTTATGCTTCAACTGTCGCCATTTCTCATGTTCTAAAAAGGCAGCCTTGCTTCCTTCTCCCTTTGGGAAATGTGCTCACTGTCCTTAAATCTCCTGGGGAAGGGATGGGCAGGAGCAGAGCAGCACCCTGAGCATGGCAGGTCCCCTGTCCCCAGTGGGGCTGTGGCAGTCCCTGTCCCTGTTCCCGGTGCTGCTGTCCCCGGCAGGTCCCTGTCCCATTTGCCCCCAGTGCTGCTGTCCCCAATGGGCTGTGACAGGTCCCTGTCCCTGTCTCCAGTGCTGCTGTCCCCAGCAGGTTCCTGTCCCTGCTCCCAGTGCTGCTGTCCCCAGTGGGGCTGTGGCTATCCCTGCCCCCAGTGCTGCTGTCCCCAGTGGGGCTGTGGCAGTCCCTGTCCCATCTGCCCCCAGTGCTGCTGTCCCCAGTGGGGCTGTGGCAGTCCCTGTCCCTGTTCCCGGTGCTGCTGTCCCCAGCAGGTCCCTGTCCCATCTGCCCCAGTGCTGCTGTCAGAGCTCTCGTTTGGGGTTGTCTGCTTGCACTGGTTTTGTGGAGGTGTTCAGGGGAACAGTGAAGTGTTCACACTCCTCTGCACTGTGCCCACCATCTCTGCCCTCCAGGTGCCCTTTCCTTTGAGAGCTAAACCCACTGAACAGAGGAAGGAATAACCTCAGAGCCAGGAAACCTCTAGCCCATGCCCAGGGGCTGCCCTCCTGCCAGGGCTGCTTTTCCTCCATGTTCCTTTCCACTGTCTGGGGTTAATTTAGCTTTCAGCAGTCACACAGCAATCTCCCATCTCCCTTTTGCTCACTGTTATTTTCAGCCTCTCTCCTTGTCCCCGTGAGCTGTCACTGACCAAGCCAGACAGATTTAGCTCTTCTCATCTTTCCTGGTGGATCAGTGCCTCCAGCTCCTGCTCTTCCATGTCTCATCTGTGTGCACCCAAGGTGAACAGAATCCTAGAGTTATTTAGGTTAGAAAAGACCTCCAAGACCATCAAGTTCAGCCTCTGACTGATCCACACCTTGTCAGCCCAGAGCCCTGAGTGCCACATCCAGTCATTCCTTGAACTGCTCCAGGGATGGGGACTGTGCCACCTCCCTGAGCAGCCCCTGCCAGGGCCTGGTGACCCTTTCTGGGTAGAAATTCTTCCTGATGTCCATCTAAACCTTGAGGCTATAGTGTGACAGTTACAAACTGATGTGTTGTGTTACATTGCACCAACTGAACGTGTGTCAGAGCAGTGACAGGAGCTGAGGGACCCAGACCTCAGCAGGACAAAGGGATCTTTCACTGGTGGGTGCTCAGCTCCTGGCACTCTGTGGATCAGGATTTCTGGGCATGTTCATGCCCATGGAGCTGCCATCCATGATTTTGTCTGATCCTCTCCCATTCCTTTTATACATTTCAGCCCCACAGAATCTAGTGGCAATAAATTATGTAATTTACTTGAGCTTCATATCAAAAAGCATTTTTTAAGCCTGCCACTGATACTTCATTTGGTATCTTACTGAGTTCCATTGAATATCCCTAATTCTTTTGTGATTACAAACATGGAATAATCATCTCCTATAAAGTTATTAATGGGATGAAAAGATAGACCCTTTTTATCTCCCTCTCTTGAATTGGAAGGGTCCCAGCCTCCCCCTCATGGAGATATTTCAATTCTGTCTGTTTTAGAGTAAAGCCACACCTGACAGATCTTGACAGAACCCAAATTCTTGTTTCTCTCCTGATGACTCTCACTGGGTTCTTGGCTTGTGCACCACACACCTGCACCAGCGTTGGGTGTGCCAGTGCCAGCTCTTGGGGCACAGCTTCCATGCTCTGCACAAGTCTGCTTAGGGAACCTTCACTTCATCAGCCAAGTCTGGAGTCTTCTCAGAATTAAATAGTTTGGGTTTTGTGAGACCTGGTTTTCATAGAATTCAGCTGTTTCTCATTAGAGCCATTTGTGTGCCTGATAAGAGGCACACGTGTTCCTCAGTTACTCCTGGGATGGTGTCTGGGTGAGGAGCTGATGGTTACAGGCATCCTTCTGGGTACTCTCTCAGTCCATCATATTAATGATAAAAGGAAGGGTTAGACCAACCTTTGTTGTTTATTATATGAGGGAGGGAACTTAGTAACTGCAGATGAGGAGAAGGCAGAAGCGCTTAATGCCTTCTTTGCCTCAGTTTTTGGTGAGAAGACGACTTGCCTTCAGGACAGCTGTCCTCTTGGGTTGGTTGATGGTGTCAGGGAACAGAATAATCCTCCCATTATCCAGAGGAGGCAGTCAGAGAACTACTGAGCTGTTTGGATGTTCATAAATCTATGGGAGCAGATGGGATCCATCCCAGGGTGATGAGGGAGCTGGCAGATGAGCTTGCAAAGCCACTTACCAACAGTCCTGGCTCACTGGTGAGGTTCCAGAGGACTGGAAACTGGCCAGTGTGACACCCATTCACAGCAAGGGTGGGAAGGAGGATCCTGGTAATTATAGACCAGTCAGCTTGACCTCAGTACCTGGCAAGATCGTGGAGCAGTTTATACTGAGTGTCATCAAACAGAATTTACAGGATGGCCAGGGTATCTGACCCAGCCTGCAGGGGTTTAGGAGGGGTAGGTCGTGTCTGACCAACTTGGTCTCCTTTTATGACCAGGTGACACACCTGGTGGATGCAGGGAAGGCTGTGGATGTTGTCTCTTTGGACTTCAGCAAGGCCTTTGACACTGTCTCCCCCAGCACACTCCTGGAAAAGCTGCAGCCCACAGCTGGGACAGGAGCACTCTTTGCTGGGTTCAGAACTGGCTGGATGGCCAGCCCAGAGTGTGGTGGTGAGCAGTGCTGCATCCAGTACTGCTGGGGACAGTCACCAGTGGTGTCCCTCAGGGCTCTGTGCTGGGGCCAGTTCTGTTCAATATTTTTATTGACAACGTGGATGAGGGGATTGAGGCTTTCATTAGTAAATCTGAAGATGACACTAAGCTGGGAGCATGTGTCAGTCTGTTGGAAGGTAGGAGGGCTCTGCAGAGCAACCTGGAATGGTTGGATGGATGGGCAGAGTCCAATAAGATGAAGTTTAATAAGTCCAATTGCCAAGTCCTGCATTTTGGGCACAATAACCCCCTGGAACACCATAGGCTGGGGACGGTGTGGCTGGACAGTGCCCAGGCACAAAGGGACCTGGGGGGACTGGTTGACAGCTGACTGAATACGAGCTAGCAGTGTGCCCAGGTGGCCAAGAAGGCCAATAGCATCCTGGCCTGTATCAGGAATAGTGTGGCCAGCAGAACCAGGGAGCTCATCCTTCCCCTGTACTCAGCACTGGTGAGGCCACACCTCGAGTGCTGTGTCCAGTTCTGGCCCCTCGGTTTGGGAAGGACCTTGAGACGCTCGAGCGCATCCAGAGGAGGGAACGAGGCTGGAGAGGGGCTTGGAACACAAACCCTGTGAGGAACGACTGAGGGAGCTGGGGCTGTTTAGCCTGGAGGAGACTCAGGGGTGACCCCATCACTCTCCACAGCTCTCTGAAAGGAGACTGCAGTCATGTGGGGTTGGTCTCTTTCACCAGGCAGCACCGAACAAGAGGACACAGTCTCAAGCTGCATCAAGGGAAACATAGGTTGGATATTAGGAAGTTTTTTATAGAAAGGCTGATCAAGTACTGGAATGGCCTGCCCAGGGAGATGGTGGAGTCAACATCCCTGGATGTGTTTAAAAAAAGACTGGATGTGGCACTCAGTGCCATGGTTTAGTTGAAGTGTTAGGGCTGGGTTGGATTCGATGATCTTGACGGTCCCTTCCAGCCCAGTGATTCTGTGACCAGTGTGTAATCCTTGCCTGAAGCCCTGGTTTGCTATCATTCTTAGAAGCTTTTGTGCTGAGCACAGAATTGCCCAATTTCCTGATCACCAGGGTCATCAAGTCCAACTTCTGGCCCTGCACAGAACAACCCCAAAAATCCTCCCACGTGCCTGAGAGCATGGCCCAAGCACTCCTTGAACAATACAGATGTGAGTCTTTGAGCGTTTCTAGAGTCCAGTGAGTCTGGATGGAAAAATGTGGGGTTTGTAGTTAGTTCCTAATAGATGTGGTCATGCAAGAAGTATTGTCTGGTCAGAGCTGGTTTGAGTTGGGCTGTCTTGGATATGGTGCTGTCTGATCACTCCCCATTTCTGTCTTACTTGGGTATTCCAAAACTTGGAGTGTTCCTCAGTTTCTGGCTCTTGCACCAGCCACAATGAGCTGATGGTGGGTCTAGAATCAGGGATTTCCTTGGGGAGATCCCAGAGCCTTCTGCTGTGCTGCTAGCTGGGCATCAAAGGAACTGGCAGAGCAGAGCACCTCAGCTTGGTTCACGTTCCCTGCGGTGGGGTTTTGGTTTGGTTTTTGTTTTAACCTTAGCAGAATATGGAGCTCCACAAGGTGTTGGTTCTGCCATTGCAGAAGTGAAAGAGGGTTGGGAGGGAAGTGTTAAGGAAGGTAATCTCCTGCTTCCTTTGCTGCCCATGCTGTGGCCATGTGGAGCTGACACTGACACTCAACATCTCTGCAGCAGCCTCTCTCTGTCCTGGGCTTTGTTTCCAAAGAGGTGACACGGAGGACAGCAGATTTGGTTCTCTAGAGGAGTCTGTGCTCATTTCTGTCACTTGCCTCAGCAGCGCCTTGGTCCTTGGCCCTGAGAGAGTCCTGTCTGTCCTGTTCCTTTCCCTGTATCCTACCACGTGCTCCCATCTTCCTTCTCATGACTGTGGCATTGTGAATGGTTCATGCTGGTGTCCTTAAAAGAAACAGCTTCAGCTGGAGTCAGATCAGCTGTGGGCATGATTGGGTGTGTGGAGGTGGGTGGTAGGAAGGAGAAGACTTGTGGATTGCTCGGCTGAGATCCTGAGCAGCTGGGGCAGAGGGAAGCAGAGCATCTGGGCAGAGCAGATGGGGTTTTTGGGGTTGTGTGTTCATTTCCATCAATATAACAAAGCCAAGTGTCCATCCAGAGTATTCTGGACAAGGTGCCATCCTTGTCACTGCACACTACGCTGGGGTGACCTGGAATGCTCCAGTGGCTGCTGGAATTACACTCAAAGGGAGCCCCGTGGCAGAGCCAGGCTGTGGTGTGAACGCTGTCCCTGTTCTGTGATGCAGTTCCAGTCTGTGGCTGCCCACTTGGCCTTGTGGTTGAATCCCCTTCTGCTGTGTCCATCGTGGGCAAGCTGACTGTTGGTTCAGGGCTCAGCTGTGGGAAGGGATTTGTGTGTTTCATGCATTGTGGTGATGCCAAGTCCAACTTCTGGGTGCCACAGCTCACCCACAGGTGCCACAGCTCCCCCAGCGTATCCCACATCTGCCATGGCTCCCCCAGTGTGTTCCACATTTGCCACGGCTCCCCCAGTGTGTCCCATATGGCCACGGCTCACCCACAGGTGCCATGGCTCACCAACAGGTGCTGTGGCTCCCCCAGTGTGTCCCACACGTGCCACAGCTCCCCCAGTGCCAGCAGGTGACTCGGAGTTGACATTCTTTGCTGCAAGAGCCGTCCCTTGCTCTCAGGTGCCCTGACCCGTGCCCCCTGTCCCTTGTGCTTGCAGCTGACCCTGACCATCGTGCGGCAGACGGGGGGGCTGGGCATCAGCATCGCAGGGGGCAAGGGCTCCACGCCCTACAAGGGGGATGATGAGGTAAGGCTGGGCTGTGCCACTGCTGGGGCACCTGCTCTTGGGGACGGGGTCTCCATAGCTGGAGCTTGGGTGTCCTGAGCATTTTGGGGCCGGGTGGGAGCAGCCCTGAATCCCCCCAAAGGGGAGGTTGGCGGGGTGGAGCAGACTGCTGCCCCTGCACCAGGATGATCTGCCCTGGAGAAGCCATGGGAGTAGAGGGTTCCTTCCCAGCTGTGTCCTGGGCCACAGGGTGTAGTGTTGTTCCCACCTGGTGGCTTCAGCTGCATCGTGTGATTCCAGTTCCACTGGAAGAGGGTTAATGTGTCATTCCCTGGTCTTGTGTCTTGCCTGGGGGCAGCCCTGCCGTGGGGTTCCTGTCCCCCTTGTCACCTGGAGGCAGCCCTGCAATGGGGTTCCTGTCCCCCTTGTTGCCTTGGGGTAGCCCTGCAATGGGGTTCCTGTCCCCCTCATCACCTTGGAGTAGCCCTGCCATGGGTTTCTGTTCCCACTCATCACCTCGGGATAGCCCTGCAATGGGGTTTCTGTCCCACTCGTCACCTTGGGGTAGCCCTGCCATGGGGTTCCTGTCCCCCTTGCCACCTGGAGGCAGCTCTGCAATGGAGTTTCTGTCCCCCTCATCACCTTGGGGTAGCCCTGCCATGGGGTTTCTGTTCCCTCTTCCCAGCTCCTGAGCTGCCAGGTCCCCTCATTCTGGGTTCAGGACTGGCAGGGACTGACCCCTCTCCTTGGGGCTGCAGAGTCCCTGCACTCCAGAGGGGCAGGGAATGGGCTCTCCATAGAACAGATGGCTTTGTTCCCAGGGCATCTTCATTTCCCGTGTGTCTGAGGAGGGTCCTGCAGCCCGTGCGGGGGTCCGTGTTGGGGACAAGCTTCTGGAGGTAAGGACTTGACTCCTGTGACAAAGCAAATGCTTCTGATAACTTGGAGTGGAGGTACGAGATGATTTGGAATGGATTTGCATCACACACAAATTAAGCATTAGTAGATGTGTAAGAGCTAAACAAAATCCCTTTGGCTTAGAGACAATTGTTCAATTTATGTTACCATCAATCTTTTGTTGCTTTGTAAGCTCCTGCATTTACTCTGGCCCAGCTCTGGAGTGCTGTGTGGCCCAGGTGGGAAGAAATACATCCCCAGAGACTGAGCTCTGCATACCTGGGCAGAGCAAAAGTGAACCCTGTAAAATAACTCCTTACCCAGGGAGCCATCCATGGGAATTGTTTGGGTGGGAAGGGACCTTAAAGCTCATCTCATTTCACCCCCTGCCTGGGCCTGATCCCCTGGTTCTCCTTTACATGCCACACTCAAGATGATCTGCTCTGTGACATTCCCCACACCGAGGGACTGTCACACTGACAGCTCCGGGTGTTTCAAGGATATGAGCAGGTGGATGTCCCTTCTGGAAGAAGAAGGGTCCACCTGAGTTGTGTTGAATTTTGCTGAATTTTTTTGGTGGAGATGGTTCTCTGGGGAGGTTATCTGTGAGGGATGCTGCCTGTAGGGATGATACAGGTGTAGGGAATTCAGGACTCCCTGTGGGGAAGGAATTCCTCTGAAAGGGCCTTTCCTTGGTTGCCCTGGCCTGGGACAGGTAGCAGGTGCTGTGAGAATTTAGGAAAACTTCCCACAGGTCTGGACACACCTGTGGGAGCAGGGCCCAGGTGGGGTGTGAGGGGCTGAGCCAGTTCCCTCGGGCAGCAGTGGCTGAGGTTGGGCTGGGTGTGAGGTGACATTGAGTGTGAGGTTAGGGCTGGGTGTGAGGTTTGGGGCTGGGTGTGAGGGGACACTGGGTGTGAGGTTGGGGCTCTGTTTCTTGAGGCTGGGTGTGAGGGGAGGCTGTGTGTAGGTTGGGCTGTGTGTGAGGAGAGGCTGGGTGTGAGGGAAGGCTCTGTGTGAGCTTGGGGCTGTGTGTGAGGGGAGGCTGGGTGTGAGCTTGGGGCTCTGTGTTTGTTGGGCTGGGTGTGAGGGGAGGCTGTGTATGAGGTCGGGGCTGTGTGTGAGGGAAGGCTGTGCGTGAGCTTGGGGCTTTGTGTGAGGGGAGGCTGAGTGTGAGGTCGGGGCTCTGCGTTTCTTGGGACTGTATGTGAGGGGCGGCTGGGGGTGAGCTTGGGCCTCTGAGTTTGTTGGGCTGGGTGTGAGGGGAGGCTGTGTATGAGGTCGGGGCTGTGTGTGAGGGAAGGCTGTGCGTGAGCTTGGGGCTTTGTGTGAGGGGAGGCTGAGTGTGAGGTCGGGGCTCTGCGTTTCTTGGGACTGTATGTGAGGGGAGGCTGGGTGTGAGCTTGGGCCTCTGAGTTTGTTGGGCTGGGTGTGAGGGGAGGCTGTGTGTGTAGGTTGAGGCTGTATGTGAGGGGAGGCTGGGTGTGAGCTTGGAGCTCTCTTTGTTGGGCGATGTGTGAGGAGAGGCTGTGTGAGGTTGGGGCTCTGTATAGGTTGGGGCGGGGTGTGAGGGGAGGCTGTGTGTGAGGTCGGAGCTCTGTGTTTCTTGAGGCTGGGTGTCAGAGCAGGCTGTCGCTGTCCGTGCCCAGGTGAACGGAGTGTCCCTGCACTGTGCCGAGCACCACGTGGCCGTGGAGGCGCTGCGGGGCTCGGGCAGCTCCGTGTCCATGACGGTGCTGCGGGAACGGATGGTGGAGCCGGAGAACGCCATCACCGTCACCCCGCTGCGGCCCGAGGACGACTACAGCCCCCGGGAACGGCGCGGGGGGCTGCGCTTCCCCGAGGGCCCCGAGGGAGCCCCGGCCGCCGAGAGGTTCTCCACTTGCCTCATGCGCAACGAGAAGGGCCTCGGCTTCAGCATCGCTGGCGGCAAGGGCTCCACCCCTTACCGGGCTGGGGACACGGTCAGTCCTGGTCCCCCGGGATCCCCAAATCCTCCTCATCCCTGGGTGTGCAGCGCTGCAGCCTTGCCCTGGGCTGCTGGGCCAGGTGGTCTCGGAGAGCTGGGTGCTCTTAAGTCAGGGAATCACTGAATTCTAGTATGATTTGCGTTTGGAGGGACCTTAAACCTCACCTTGTCGTGGCCAGGTTCCACTGTCCCAGGTTGCTCCAAGCCCTGCCCACATGGCCTTTAACACTGCCAGGGATGGGGCAGCCACAGCTGCTCTGGGCACCCTGTGCCAGGGCCAAACCACCCTCAGAGGGAACAATTCCCTCCCAATACCTCATCCATCCCTGCCCTCTGGCAGTGGGAAGCCATTCCCCCTTGTGCTGTCACTCCAGGCCCTTGTCCAAAGTCCCTCTCCCTCTTTTTTATAGAAGGAAGGGGGCTGGGGCTCCCAATCCCTGCCAGTGACATCCAATCCTACTGTGCCTCTTGGCACATATTCCAGGCTCTGGGCCACGGGAGGGCTGTGCTGCCAGGGCCTCTGGGAGCAGAGGGATTGTGTGGAGTGGGGAACAAACGGGAAGCGTCAGAGCAGGGGAAAGGTCTGTGGAGGGGAGAGGACTGAGACCTGCCTGGTGTCTGGGAGCGGGTTTGGAGAGCCGGGCTCAGGTGGGGTAATCCCGGGCTGCTCTGACCTTCTTGACCGTGCTCCAGGGGATCTTCATCTCCCGGATCGCAGAGGGCGGCGCAGCCCACCGGGATGGGATCCTGCACGTCGGAGACCGGGTCATCTCGGTGAGTGTGCCCGCAGGGAAGGGCCTGGCTTGGTTCCGTGCCCTTCTCGTGCAGGGGCTGCTTCTCTCTTCCTGGAGCTGCATTTTGGGGGTCCTTTTTGCAGCTCCTGAGCCTTCTGGGAGAGTGTTTAATTCAGGTGGTTCTACCCTGTCTGGTGATGGGTGCAGTTACACCTCCCCTTTCCCCACATGCTTTATGCAAGTGCTCTCCCCAGGAATGGCATGGAGGGAGGGGACACGGCAGCACTGCCCCAGCCTGGTGGCCCTCTGGAGCCTCTGGGGACTCAGCCATGGGGAGAGGGGGAGCCCCTTGGGGCACAGCGGGGTGGCAGGGTGGGCTGGAGCAGAAGGAGCTGCCCGGGGGTGCTGTGGAGCAGTGCAGGGGTACCTCAGTGCTTCCCTGCTTCACCTAGAGCTCTGGCCTCAGCCTCCCGTCCTGTTCCTGTGGATCTCAGTGCTCTCACCTCGTGTCTCTGCCTCCTGGTCCTCACTCCCCTCCTGTGGGAGCCTCTCCCAACCCTCTTCCCACGCTCGCATGCTGCCTCTGGGAAACCTCCAAGTGCTGGTGCTGGTGGTGGGTTTCTGGCCCAGCTGCTGTGGTAAGAGCACGTGTTACCACAGCGCTGGCGTGAGTAAACACCGATACAGCCTCGTCAGTGCTGGCTTCTGTCTGCTCTATCCCTGGGCTGGGGCTGTGTTGTATTTGCTCAGGCAGGTCTGACACTGGTGTCTTGGCAGGAAGCTTGAACTGGTACAGCATCTCTCACTCCTTTCTAGTGCTCCCCACTCCCCAAAATCAAGCCCTGACCCTGATTAATGCCAGACTGAATTATTTTGGATTTGCTTATGTTTTGATGCTCCATGGTACGGAGGCAGTACTGAGGCCTATCATTTGCGGTTGGTTTGCTTGACCTGTGGGAAAAGGAGACATAAAATCTTAGAACAGATTCAAAAGTCAAACCTGCCTCCACGCTGCTTCAGCAGCTCTATTTGTATCCATGGGCAGCTTCATAGGAAAAGCAGATCTAATTCCCTAGTAATAGCCTGCAGTGGATTCCTTGTGGGATGTGTGAGTTCAGGGCTTACAGAGTTGGGGCCTCTGCTGGATATTGACGTGGCTGAGGCGTTGCTGTCATTATTCCTGACACCCCCAGCGTGGTCCCCTTGGTCACGTGTCCTGAGGTGTGTTGTGACCATGGAGGTTTGGTGCTGAGCACCAGCTGAAGCTCAGATCCCATGCTCACCTCTGAGGAGTGCAAGAACATGTCACTTTTCAGGAGAACACTCTCAGGACTTCCAAGCCTGCTTACCACACTCTTTGGAAGCAGCAGTTGCCCATTTTATTGGAAAGCTTCCGCGGTGCCATGGTTTCTAGGATGGGGGTGCAGGTTGCCTGTATCTCCATGGGGAAGGGGAGCACCCTCGCTGGGTACAGGGCTTGTGGGTCCTACAGGCAGGGCCCATTTCCAAAGCCATGCTCTCCTGGTGATGCTCAGCTCTCACTTTGCCACAGAATTCTGTTTTCTTTAGAAAACAAATACAGCACAGCTTCCTGCTCTTCCCATGTGCTCTAAATCCTCATGGACTTCTCCTCAGGAAAATAACTGGAGTTGCTCCTTTGACTTTCTTAGTGGAGCTTTGAGCACATGGATGGAAGAGCCCAGCTAGGTCTTCCCTGAGTTAACACCCCTCAGCATGCCCCAGTGACTGTCACTCACTCCCCTGAGTTCTTGTGTCTCTTGGGAGTCATTCTGGGGGGAAGACTCCAGGCAGGGACCTGCTGGGGGGGGAGTGCTGGAGAGCCGGAGTTGTGGGATGGAAATCCAACAGGGAGGGTGCAGGATTGGGAGCAGTTGCTGAGGGCAGCTGGTTTTTTTGGGATGGGACTGACTGGGAAGAATACTGACTGTGGGGAGATTTAGGATAGTGATGGGTGACACATGACATCCTAATGATGCAACGTGACCCCTTAGAGATTTGCCAAGATAATATAATTCCCTGGTACACAGAGAAACGTGGAGCAGGGACAGGACAGACACTGTCCCTTCCCTGTGGCACTCAGAGACCCATGCTGCATGGCTGGCCTTGCTCTCTAGCTAGATAAAGGCCACAGAAAATTAGCTGCCTCAAAAGCTGGGTAGCCACCAGGATTGCCAGGTATGCACCAAGGGCTGTTACATATGGGACACCTCTGATTCCTGGAGTCCTGTGCCCTGGTCCCTGCTTCAGGGAGGCAGCACTGTTCCCTTCTGGTCTGACCCCATCTGAGCACTCTCATCCTGACAGGGGCAAGAAAATAGCAGAGAGGGTGTGAGAAACGAGAGCAGGTTGTGCTGCAGCAGGTCTGTGTGTGCAGTGTCATCGCAGTGTCCTAGAGTCCGTGCAAGGCTTGGCCTGGAAGGGACCTTAACGATCATCTTGTTCCCACTCAATGAGCATGTCTGGCCTTGATAGAACCAAAGAGCCAAGTCTCTCCTGCGTGGTTCCTTTGTTAACCATCAGAGGAATCCTCCCTTCTCAGTCCCCTGGACACCAGACACAGCTGGTCCCAGGTCACAAGGGCAGGAAGGGGGCAGTGCCTTTACAGGTGCACACCTGAGCACAGGTATTGCTCACAGGGCAGGAACAAGAGCCAGGTTCTCCCTGGTGCTGCCCTCCAGCTCATGGGGATTCAGCTCGCTGGGGGAACGTGCACCACGTCCTCCCTCCCTCCCCCCAGTCAGTGCTCCTGCCTGCAGCTCTCCAGCCTCTGCTCCCAGCAGAGAGGTATTCCAGGCTCTTTGGTCAGACCCAAGCCTTTCATCCAGTTTCTGGGTCACCTCTTGAGTCTTCCCATGTTTTAGATTCCTACATGCTGGCTAGTCCAGTGTGAGTTTTACCAGAGTGAACTGGCACAGTAAATACAGAGTGTGGGGAGAAGGCAGAGCAGATGTGCACTCAGGCCCAGGGCTTCGCCAGACCAGCACTGACCAGCAGCCTCTTGTTCTCTCCTGTATTTCCCTGTGCTTGTTCCTCACCTCCAGTCCTCTTCCCGTTCTGCTAAACATCCCATAATAAGTGTTGCATATTCCCACAACACCGCCTTCAAGCTTCCTGCAGCCACTTGGCCCTTTCCTAGGAGAGATGTGCTGAGACAGCCCCTTACAATCTCCATTTCTTCTGCAGATTGGTTCCCAGGTCTGGTCATGCTTCTCTAATGTGGGTGATTCCTTTGTGTGGTTGTTTTTGGTGACTCTTTAAGGATCCCTCTGAGCCCTGTGTCTGTTACCTGCACTCTGTTAGGGGCTGTGCACCTGTGTGGGTAATTTGTCACCTTTCCTGCTTGGTGCCATGTCCTGTGCTCAGCAGTCGTTGCCCAGGTCCCTTTCATCCTTCCTCTTCCTGTGGGCACGTGCCAGCTGCTGCCTTGACACCCTTCTGGTTCATGCCAGAGGTGTCCTTTGGGGACAGTGCTCTGGGCAGGGGTGACACTGAGGAGTTCCCAGGGCAGTAGAGGGCTGTGCTTCTCCTTTGCTGTCCTAAGGAGAGCACCCCCAGCTCTGGCTGGGATGGGGCAGGTGGAGTGAGTGCTGGGGGGTCACGGGGGTCGGGACAAAGCCCTGGCAGATGGTGCATGTCAGCTTAGTCCAGAAACTGCTCTTTGGGAGTAACAATAATATTTCTGGGAATCAGGCAGTGGGGAGTTGGCCTACAAAGCCCAGTTGCTGTGACTGTTACAGTCACGTTGTTATTTCATGAGCTGGTCAAAGCCCATCTTGGCAGCTCCTTTTTTCATGTCCTCTTTGTTCATTTTGGAAAGCTTTTCCAGAACCTAATGACTAGAAACCTTTTAATTTTCAGCTTCAACTTTTTCCTGCAAAGTTTTGTTGTTCTGACTGTGTTCTCTCAGCTTGGCTCTCCTCAAGTTTCTGCCCCTTGTACATCCCTGCAAAACAGTCATGTCCTTTCCAGTCCTTTGAGCTTCCAGGGAGGCAATTTTAAATCCTAACTTTGTAGAAAAGACTCTGTTCTTTCAAATCTCTCTGTACCTGGGGTCACTTATAATGCCTTAGAGGTGCCCACCATGACCTCGCCCAGCATGGGCAGCCAGTGGTGCAGTGACCAGTGACAGGTCCTGTCACCCATCAAATCTTGCCTGCAGTGTCAGTTTCGGGGCTTTGGGTGACTGATGAGGGCAGGTGGCTCTGTGACAAGGCAGCAGGTGCTTTGGCACGTGCCTGTGTTGTGGCATTGCTACTGGGAATCGCTGGGTTTGCTTGTCCCCTGTGGAGACATTTGGCTGTGGGAGGTGGAACATCACACCTTGCCTGCACCTTGAGCACGGTGTCAGTGGCACTGCAGGGCACCAGGTGTGCAGGGAGCGGGGAAAAGGGGCAGGAAAGCTGAGTGAGAAGGGAATCGGGATCAGTGGGAATGTGCAGGTGCCTGTGTCCCTTTGCCAGGTCGGAGAGAGCTGGGAGATCACGAGGTGCTTTGGGGCACAGGCGTTGGGCCAGGTGCCAGCAGGACAGGGCTCCGGGGGCTCGGCCGAGCGCCGCGGGGCCGCTCTGACACCGAGTTTGCGGGTTGTTCTAGATCAATGGGGTAGACATGACAGAAGCCAGGCATGATCAGGCCGTAGCGCTGCTTACCGCGGCCTCCCCCACCATCGTGCTGCTGGTAGAGAGAGAGGGCACGGAGCAGCCCGGCGAGGGAGGCTCGCCCCGCGGGCGCATGCACTCCCCCCCGCCGCCCCCCGGCCCCGGGGACAGCCTGCCCGAGGAGACGCCCGCGCCGCCCAGGAACCACCTCTCCAAAGGGCTGGAGGATCAGTACCCTGTCGAGGTGAGCTGGGCTTGGGGAGGGTAGGGCAACCCTGAAAGATGGGTGCTGTGATGGGCACCAGCCTGCTGGGTGATTGGGGCCTGGAGGTGTCATCGTAGAAAGGCTTGGGCTTGGGGTGGAAGGGACCTGAAAGCCCATCCAGACCCAGCCCCTGCCATGGGCAGGGACACCTTCCACTATCCCAGCTTGCTCCAAGCCCTGCCCAACCTGGCTTTGGACACTGCCAGGGATGGGGTGGCCACAGCTTCCCTGGACACCCTGTGCCAGGGCCTCCCCACCCTCACAGGGAAGGATTTCTCCCCAGTATCCCATCTAACCCTGCCTACTCTTAGGGAAACCTGTTCCCCCTTGAGTCACTCCAGGCCCTTGTCCAAGACCCCTCTCCAGCTGTCTTGGAGCCCCATTCTAGCTCTTCTCCAGGTTGCAGAGTCCCACATGGGGAACCCCCTTGTCCCATGAGTGTTCACCTTGTGCTTACCCATGCAAAATACCCCTGACTCCATGTTTGTCAGTGTTTGTGGTCCGAATGTGATGTCCTTCATTGCCTTTGACACTGTTCTTGTTCTCTTAAGGAAATTCACCTGGTGAAAGCAGGTGGTCCCCTGGGGCTCAGCATCGTCGGAGGCAGTGACCATTCCAGTCACCCCTTTGGGATTCATGAGCCAGGTGTCTTCATCTCCAAGGTAGAGTCCCAGGAGAACTGCTCTGGGTGTTCCTGAGCTGTTGATTATTGGGATTAAGGTGAAGGCTTTGGATGTGAGTCCACATGTACAGGATGGACTTGTGAAATAAGGGCATAGGAGAGGGATGTGTGAAGGGTTGTTGATACTGGATGTGCTGCTGCTGCAGCCATCTGAGGACATGTAAAAGCCTCAAATCTATATAATCCATGGCGAACCCTTTGGAGGGATGCCAGTTAGCTTTTGAAATTGCTGAGTTCACATTGGCTTTAATGAGTCCTGGGAAGATGCTGGCATTGCAGAATGCCAGTCATTACTGGGAAGGTGCTGGTGGGATGAGTGTGTAACTGCTGGGGCACCCAGAGCTGCTCTGCTGCACTCAGGCCAGTGTCCTTTGATCCCATGTTCCCATTCCTGTGGTGGCATCAGCTCGTGCCGTTCAAGGGCAGCACACAGGCTGGCCACTGGCTCCAGCCCATTACCTCACAGTCCTGCACATCCACACTCGTTGGAGTAGGGATGTTGGAGAGGACACTCCTGTGGAGCCCTTTCTACTCCCTGACTTCTCTTGTCCCTTGGCGGTGCTGAATCTGACTCCTGACACCTGTGGCTGGGTTCAGACCTTGTTGAGGGCTGTTTGGAATTCTAGGAGTGATGTCTGCCAGGTCTCGTCCTTCACGTGCCCGTGGTTTTTCTGCAGTGCATCAGCAGGTCAATGAGGCAGAATTTGCTCTTCTGAAAGCCTAACTAACTCTTTCCCACTATCCCTGCTTGTCCATGTGCTCACAGATTTCACCCTTCCCTTGCTGACTCCTTTGTCCTACCTGGAACACAGGTTTGGTTAAATGTTCAGACCCTCTAGCTCTCAGGAGCCCCTGCAGAGCACTGGGTGAGGACTGGAGTAGTACTGGTGCTGTCAGTCCTGGTTACAGTCACAGGCAGAATAATGACAACACTGGCACAGGATTGGTTCAGATTAAACTGGGAATATGAGAATAATATATGGAGCAGGACTTCAAAGCACATTCCACTTCATTCTTGCTAGTGTTCCCAGGTATGTCACCTCTTAGGGAATTTTGTCTGCAGAGGGAGGAGTCAGAGCAGGCCTGCAGGACGTTGGAGAATGCCCAGGGACACAGTCACATCTCCAAGGAGAGATGGATTTTCGTGGTTGGGATGGAGGCAATACAAAGCAACACACTCCATTTTCAGAAGGCTTCAAACTGGTTTTATTATAGCATGCATGCTTTTTATACATTCTTACAAAACTCATAAGTTTACACTTTACTCATTGGTCACAAGAGACAAACAAAGTGCTCATTGGAATAGGCAGTTGCAAGTTTCTCTTATTTATCCTTCTTTCATTCTTGGTTTCTATGTCAATGACCTTGGTAGGAAATTCTTTCAGGGGTAAACCTGGATCCTCTTATCAAAGTTCTCTCTGGCTCACAGAAGTGGCTGTGAAACTCTTGCACAGTGGGCTTCCTTCTCTGGTTGTGTTGGTGGTCCCTGCAGGTGATCCCACGGGGGCTGGCTTCGCGCAGCGGGCTCCGCGTCGGGGACAGGATCCTGGAGGTGAACGGCATCGACCTGCGCCACGCCACGCACCAGGAGGCCGTCAATGCACTGCTCTCCAACGCCCAGGAGCTCACCATGGTGGTCCGCAGAGACCCCCCTCCACCCGGCATGCAGGTGGGCTCTGAGTGAGGGCGCTGGGGCAATCACAGTATGGCTGCTGGGGGCACTTTCTTACCAGGTGGAGGTCCGGGACTAGGATAGAACCAGACTTCTGGCTGGAATTTCCTTCTCCTGATGCCTTGTGAAGGCTGACCTAGAACAGAGGCTAGACAGAGCTAAAGAATAAAGCAGGGATTTATTAGGAGGACTCAGTAGATCCACCTCAGGCAGCACAAGAGTCCAGGCAGTGCTATACCCCAGGTGAACCCAAAATGGTTACAAAAAATGGATGACCAGTCACTGGGTCTCACACTTACAAGTTTTGGTCCATTTGCGTATTGGAGTTAATTGTCCAGTTACAGCTTTAGCCCATGAAGTCCCACCCTGCTTGTTTTTCTCTCTTCAGTCCACGTTGTTTGTGCTCTTGGGTCTGAAATTCGGATCATTTGTCCCTGGTCCCCAGCTAGAGAAGGAATTGTTTTGTCTCTCTACTCTGTGAAGAGAGCTCACCATCCCCTCATATGAAGCCCAGACCCACACGCTAAAGCAGCACAGAATCTGAAAAACAGAAAAGCTAAAACCTGAGGCATCACTCTTTTGGCAGAATCGAGTCTCTTGTAAATGCATCTCCAGCTGGGGTGTGGTGAGGATATCTTGCCATGGCTGTGGTGACTCTGTCATCAGGGAACAGAAAAGGGCAGGTCCTCACCAACAGGAATAAACTGCCAAATGAGGGATGAGGCTAATTCAGGCCCTTTTCAGGGCATTTAGTGTTGTGGTCAGTCCAAGGAGTGTTCCCTCAGCTGAACTTGGCCCAGAAGCAAGGAGACTCTTCTGTGTTTCCAGGAAATATGCATTGAAAAGGCTCCAGGAGAGAAGCTGGGCATCAGCATCCGGGGAGGAGCCAAGGGCCATGCTGGCAATCCGTTTGATCCCACTGATGAAGGCATCTTCATCTCCAAGGTACCAGAGCAGCACCTCTGCAGGCACTGCCAGGGAGAAGGGTGAACCCTGGGGGAGCTGTTGGAATATGCTCTCAGCTCTCACTGGTGCATCACTTCTGGAGATGCTCCCTCCAGCAGAGGAGACAAGGCCTTGTCCTTTTATATTTCCTCCTCTACAACAGCTACACAGTTTCTTATTTTACTTCCTGCTTGCCTTTATTTTGCTTTGTGTTTCTTCTCTCGTGTTTTATTTTTTTTTTTGTAATGCAAACCCACACATCTTTCCTTGTACCCACATTCCTGTTGGTCCCCCTGTGCCTTCCTGCCCACTCAGGCATGCAGGCTCTTTCCTCCTTCCATGGAAAGCATCAGGAATTCCTAACCTTTCCTCCTGTGCCATGCACTCTCTGTGTGACTTTGTTCCTTTTTTAGGTGACTGCTTCTGTCACACAGAATTCTCACATAACTTTTCCTCCAGAAATTACACGTTTTCTTGTTCAACTTATGCTTATCAGTTTATGCTCCTCCTAGCCCTTTCCAAAAAGTTTTTATTGCTTCTTCTTTGCTGTCAGCAGAGCACAGCAATAAGTGGTGTCACTTTGGTCTTGCTGCTGGCAAAGAGGACTCTGGGTGTTCACCTTAGTGTCACTGATTGCCTCTTCAGCTGTTTTTTTGGGGGTAGAAACTGATGTGAGCTGTCCTCAGGGCTGAAGACACTCCATAATTGGCAGTCAGCCCTGATAATTGATTCCTGCTAAGGCAAGGGAACATTCAGCATTTGTTATGTTGCTGTAACTGTTTTATCTGAGTTCTAAATTAAAATAATAAATTCTCTCTTCAGAGTGACAGTTGCACATTCACCTGGGACATTGGTAACAGCAGGAAAAGAAAACCTGGGATTATTCTAACTGACAATTATTTCGAGTAACTGGGTCTGGTTTTCTTTCCTGCAGCATTACGGGATTTTGGGGTGGAAGGTTCACAGTTCAGCTGTGGCACAGAGTTACTTTACACCGTCTCCCCTCCCTGTTTTTCCCAATACTTGTTGTTTTAGCCTGCAGAGAACCAAAATCCTGAACTTCCCTGCTCTCTCTTGAGCTCTGTTACTCCCCTCAACCTCTCTTACCTGTCCCGTCTTGGGGGGGTTTTCCTGCCTCTGATTTTCCCTGGATATTTGTGGTAACCAGGAGACAAAGTGGTGCTTTTCTTCCTCTTTGTGTGTGTTATCCCTGCTTCCTTCCTCCTTAGTTTGTCTTCATTTGCTTCTCCATTATGTCTCTCTCCCACCACAAAATGCTTTCTCTTTCCGTGAGATGCATTATGATGTGACAGCTTTTCTTTCTCACCCGCTTCTTTCCTTGGGACAACAAATTTCAAATTCACATTCTTTTATCTCACATAAAAGATTCTTCCACACCTGTTCCCTCCACCAGGCATTACAGGTTCTTCCTGTTCTGCCCTCTCCATAGTATGAAAAACATGTTTGCTCTCCTGTGAAAATTTAAACAGTTTAATAAAGGAGAATAGGAGACAAGGAGCATAGAGCAAAGGTTATTAAGGCCAGGTGCATCTTGGCACTCAGCCAAGAGCACACTTATTTTGGGTACCCTTTAAATACCTTTTCCATTACATCGGCCTGTTGCATATTCATAGACCCTATGCATAGTGAAGGTTTTCCCCATATAAACTAGTTTACGTGTTCCAAGAATAGTTTAGCATGGCTCCTCCTTGGATCTGCCTCTGTAGAGCATGTGTATGCTTTGGCTGTGGTTTTGGTCCGTTCTTATCCCCTCCAGTTTTTGGGCCCTGGCCCTCACGGCCTTCACATGGTGAGTGCTGATAGTTGGCAGATCTGTAGCAGGGTCCTCATCCTGTGTCCATTGGACGTTATCCCATCCAAGCAGGCATTGTAACACAAGCATAGCTATTTCACTAAGCTTAATTAACACCAGAAATAAAAACTATACCTTTATAACAATGTTACTTTGACATTACACATATAAAATCCATGTTAATATTTGTGAAAAGCCAATATCATAATAAGTATCTATAACAATAGCACTTCAGAATCTTCCCCTGACCTGCAGCTGCAGGCTGCTGTGCCCATTCCATGTGTATGCTGTCCACCCCTTGCTGCCCACGCTCCCCAGGCTCTGCTGTCTCTGAGCTGCTGCAGTGACCCTGTGGCTCCCGGCGTGTTCCAGGTGAGCTCCTCGGGGGCGGCTGCCCGGGACGGCCGCCTGAAGGTGGGGATGCGGATCCTGGAGGTGAACCACCAGAGCCTGCTGGGCATGACGCACACGGAGGCCGTGCAGATCCTGCGGGCCGTGGGCGATGCACTGCTCGTGCTGGTCTGCGACGGCTTCGACCCCAAGGCCGCGGCTGCCATCGAGGTGAGCGCTGCAGTGCATGTGCACTCGGGGTCACCAGAATCCCCCCACGTGGATCCCATTGGGGTTGGGCGCCAGGTGTAGCAACGTTGGGTTTAGATGGTGGATGCTGCTACCTGTTTCTCAATAAGCATCTCCTGTGGAAAAGCTGCTTGGATAAGCGTTCAGGCAAGGCAGTCAAGTGCACACACCACACTCATCACGGGTAGCTCAGCCAAGAGAGGTAGAAGGGCCTTTTGTAGGGTCAGTTCCAGCGAGGTTTATTCCAGCACGCTGAAGGGAAATCAGGGACAAAAGTCATGGCCATGGGGTGTGCACAAAGTTAAGTATGGGAGGACACAGGAGTGGCACAAAGGGCATTGCCCTACAGGGAAGATGGGGCCTGCCACCAGGGATACCACAAGTAGTGAGGAAACAGGGAAAGGAGAAAGCACCAGAATTTGGGACATATGGGGAAAGGAGCTGGGGTGGATGCAAGGCTCCTTTCTGTTCGCCTAGAGGGGAGAGCTCTATGGTAGGTCTTTCCAAGGCAATACCCTGGGGATTTCCCTGAGGGGAAGGATTCAGAGGATTCTATGCTTCACAGAATGCTGATTTTCCCAGCCTTCTGCTGTAGATTTGTTTGTTTTTTGAGGTCCCAGATCTCAAAGTCTGACCTATGATATGAACTGGAGGGGGTCCCCAGTCCAGAAAAGCAGTGGTCCCTCAGCACTGTCTTTCTCCTGCTGGTTCTAGAACTGTTCCACAATAGCACTGCACTGAAAAAAAAAAAAAAGTTTTCAAGCTCATTTTCACTAGGCTATTTATGCCCATTTTTTCTTGGCCAGTGTTATATTTACAATAAACGGTCTGGTTCTTTATTGGTGTTCATCTTTCCCCACAGAGTAGAACTTCCCTGGAACAATCCCTTGCCCTCTCAGATTTCTGCTTCCAAGGCTTAGCTAGTCAGCTTTTGTATTCTCCGATAGAACATGAAGCCAGTCCCTGCTCACCTTATCCCCTTCTTGCACCTGGATCGGTTTAAATTCAGCTTACTTAGACCTTGGGTTCCTCGAACAATTGTCAGCCTAAATGGCAGGGATGGAGATGGATGCTCTTCAGGTCCCTTCCAACCCAAACCAGTCCGGGATTCTATGGAATAAGGTTTCAAATTGTTGGAAGAGTTCTGGTTCTGACTTGTTTGGGATTGTCCTGGTACTCTGTGTCTGGGAGGCTGGAATAGGGAACTGCTGGCCTGGCACTCTGGAGGTTCCACCACGTGTGAGGTGCTGTTTGCTTTGCAGATGTCCCCAGGAATCATCGCAAACCCATTCGCTGCTGGCATTGGGCGCAAGAACAGCCTGGAGAGCATCTCCTCCATCGACCGGGATTTGAGCCCCGAGGAGCTGGAGATCCTGCAGAAGGTGTGTGCTGTGCCTGAGCTGGGGGCATGCTGCAGAGTGGAATCAGCTTCTGGAAATCTCTGGTGTCTGCCTTGGTGCATGCAGCCTGCAGTGTGCTGCACAGTGGGCATGGCAGGGCCCAGCACTTGGATCAGGAACACGCTAGGATGGGACTGTGACACACCTTCATGAGGTTCTAGATGCTGCAGGTGTGGAGAGAGCACTGGGTGAGGTGGCTCTAACTCTGCTCTCTCCTAGGAGATGGAAATGGTGAGAGAAGCCACTCAGTGGGAGAGAGAAGAAATGGAGAAAGTGGTGAGAGATTATTTGTGGTGTAGCAGAATCTGTTTGTGGCAGTGGCTCTGCTGAGCCTGTGAATCCCAAGGAAGGTGTCACAGGTTATCTCTGCTCCACTGCAGTGCTGTGGGGAGCTCTGGAGCTCTGCCCTGGTGTCAGTGCCATGGGGAGCTCTGGAGCTCTGTCCTGGTGCCAGTGCCATGGCAGTTCTGGAGCTCTGCCCCATTTTCAGTGCCATGGGGAGCTCTGGAGCTCTGTCCTGGTGCCAGTGCCATGGCAGTTCTGGATCCCTGCCCCATTGTCAGTGCCATGGGATGGAGCTCTGGGCATTCCCTCGCTGTAGTGCACTCTCTGTTGCCTTGGCTGCTCTTAGGCTTTGCTGTACCTCCCTGTGCACCTCTCTGGGGATGTTCCAGTGGTATTCATAAAGACCACCCTTGTTACTTGCTGGTACCTCCTGGCCAAGCTGCAGCTTCAAGAAAAATGGCTAATGAGCTTGGAAGTCCCAAATATCAGTCACCCTGTGACTGACAGAGCTTTGTGAGCAAGGATAAGAACACACAGCTCCAAGCTGCCCTGAGAGGAGAAGTGGTGCTGTTGATCAGTCACAGCTTTGTGCTCCTCAGTTCACATGGTCATTTCTCTGCTTTGCTGTGAGAGTTTTGTGTCTCTGCCCACTGGCTCAGCCTTGCACAGAAAGAGAATTTCACAGAAGGAGAATTTCACAGAAATACGTCAGCAGACTCGAACCTCTTGAGGACTTAGAGTTTCCAGTCATCCCTCTTAAAACAGTAATTTATCCAGTCAGAGTCACTGGAGAAAGAGGGGAAACCGAATTCTTCAGTGGGGATCTGCTTTCCTGGCAGACGCGTGGGTACGTTTTCAGGTGTTTCGTCGGGTTTCTGGTTCAGATACACCTGAAGTTTCCCTGGGTTCTCTGTGCAGCTGCAGTTCCTGAGCTGGTTCGCATTTGCTACCCCACAAGAGCAGGGTGAGGTTGGCAGTTCTGGATGGAAGTGGAATGACCCTATAGAATGATCTTCAACCTGATCCAGTTGAAGACATCCCTCACTGCAGGGGTTGGACAAGATGACTCCAAAGGTCTCTTCCCACCCAAACCATCCTGACTGATTCGGGTAGGAGGGACCCAAAGGCAGAGGCAGTTCAGATCAGATTTAGGTTTTTCCTGTAAAATGTCTCATTGCTTGCCTGGAAAGGAACTCAGTGTGGTTTGATGTGGTTTCAGCAAACCTGATTTCATTGTGTTTCTGTCTGAGCAAAGGATATTCCTGCCAGTTTTAATGTGGGCAGTAAATGGATTTGAATATGGATGTATGGATTGAGATACATTCCAGGAGACTTCAGGTACTGTGGGTCAGTATCAGCATTCCTAACACCTGGGAATAGACCAAGTGTGGCCCCAAACTGTGCTGCTCGGGCTGAGCAGGTGGCATTTTCCAGGCTCAGGTAGAGAAAGACTTGGTCAAAATTTATACTGAGCTTGCTTAAAAATACTTGGGTCAAAAAAATACCCAGAAAAACCCTTATGATTGGTGAAGTAGCCTTGGCCATATCTAATTTTTAAAAACACTGATATATTTCTATTTATACATATATACTATATATAAGAAATTAATATAAAACAATATAATATAAATATAATAAATATACTATAAATACTAAATAAACATACTAATATATAATAATTCTTTAATATAGTTATATAATAATTATATAATAAATATAATATGAATATATATAATATAGATATTTATATTTTGGTGCCCCTTCCCTTGGTGTGCCAGGAGGAGGCAGCAATGGATGCTCCAGGCTCCTTGGACCTCCTGAGGCCCCTGAGCAAAGACGTGTTTTTCTGCTGGGCCTTTTAAACCTTGAATCTGGGATTATGTCTCTAAAACTGGTTTTGATGATTAAATGTAACCCAGTGCAGGAGCCAGCTCTCCGTGGTGGCCATTGCAATACTGAAGGAAGTTCCTGTCCTGGTACCAGATCCCTGGTAATTTCTGCCACCATTTTTGGGTCATTTTTTTTACTCTTCAGTGTTTCATGTTCATTCTTGCACAAGAGCAATAGGGACCAAACGTGTCTCCAGCCCACAGCAAGCTGTGAACTGAATAACTGGCAGGGGTTATGCCTTTGCTCTGCTCACAGTAGAAGTTTTCAAACCCATTCACTGCTGACACCTCTTGCCTCCAGTTCTCTGATAATTCAGTTTCTAGTAGAAGTGTCAGTAATTCTGAGTCTTTGTGGACTGATTCCTGGTGCTCTCTCCTGGCTCTGTGGCTGTAGTTATTTTTCTAGTCTTAATCCAGATCTTCCCCAGCTATTGTCAGAGATGGAATTGGGGCCACAAATTTGTGGGAATCTGGAGCCACAGCTGCATCTGGGCTGACTGGTGCTCCTGTCAGTCACTCCTCAGAATATGACCTCAGAGAAGAGTCACACACTAGATTAGTGTCACGTGGAACCCTCACCCTACAGAGTACCCTTGGCCAAAACAAGCATAACCAGATTCAGAATAAACTTTACCTTAAATATCCCTCAATATCCTTTTGGGAGTTGTGATCCTCCAGAGCACTAGTGATTCCTCAGGCTGCTTATCCTTGCTTGGAGGTCAAGGGGTGATGTGGGGCAGTGAGAGTCTGCAGTGCATGGAATCTGTTAAAGAACAGGGCCCAGGTGCTCAGCAGAATTTTCAGTTGACTCCCTCTCAGCTGCCTTCCACCTCCCATCCTCCCTGTGTCAAGACTTCTGGACCATCTGGTTCCTCCTTGGAAGGAGCAGCTGGGAGGGTTCCACAGACAAGAGAAGGGAAGGATGCTTCTGTGCTGTCCCCAGGCCTGGCTCTGCCCAGAGGTGCCAGGTGACAAGTCACAGCAATATCAGTGCCCAGAAATCAGTCCTTGGGACAAGTCCTGCACTATTGTCTTCCTCTTGCAGCCTGGAGCAAGCCCGTGGCTGGGGCATTTGGGATCAGTCACTGGTCACTCCAGTGGCCCTGCAGTGCTGAGTGACCACAGGCTGACAGCTGGTGCTGAGCTGACCTCGTCCCAAAGGTTTTCTGTCCCTTTGTATGTGTTTGCCTCATTCTGTATGTGGTGCTGTAAGCCAGCAGGGCCTGTGCTCTGTGGATTTGTTTTTCCACTCCCTTCCAGCCTGTCCTGTCTGTGCTCCATCAGGGTGTCTCTTCCAGCTGTGAGCAAACTCCTCCTTTCCCTTGGTGTGGTTATGCTTGGGGGCACGATGGCTCTCCTTACTTTCCTCAGGATTGTCCCTGCTGAGGATCTTGGGGACACCTGCTCTCCCCTCTCACCTGTGGCACCCAGATGATCTTGTTCTGTCCCTGTCCTTGATCTTGTTCTTGTTCTGTCCTTGTCCTTTCTGCTGGCAGTAACAGTGCAAGTGCCCAATTCCAGCTCCTCCTTCCCCAGTCCAGTGCTCGTGCTGGGTTTCTGCTCCCCCTCCCCTAGTGCTGGCACTGCATCCATGTCCCCTCAGCAGTTCCTGGCCAGTACGTGTGACCTCTGTGCCTCTCTCTTGTCTCTCTGCTCTGGCTCTGGCTCTGTCTGTCCTGTGGAAGGAGCGGATGCGTAGGGAGCAGGAGGCAGCCACGCAGCAGCTTGAGGAGGAAGCAGAGGTGAGCAGCACAGGGGAAGGGCTGGAGAGGCCCAGAAAAGGGCTGCAGATAGACTGGAAGGCTGGAGAAGTCGCCAAAAAGAGGTTGTTCCCCAAAGCTTGTGTTCTGCACTCTCTCTCCTAAAAGGATGTGGCTTTGGGGATTAGAGAAGAGATCAGAACTGAAGAAATCTCTAAGGGATTGAGGAAAACGGGCTGGGTTAGAAACCTTGGCTTCTCTTTAGGGTTAGAAAGGCAATACATGGGAAGCAAAATTGAAGGAAGTTGTACAGTGAGTGAGTTAAGGTTGGAGAAAGGAACTGTAGAGGAATTGCAGACTTGCATTCTTACACATGTCCAGGTCCAGTCATTCTGGGTGCTGTTGGAGCAAACGAGTAGGTATGGCACGTTCTCTCCCCCACCAGGAAGTGGACATGGGGGCAGGAGGAGTGGAGGGATCTGAGCAGTACTGGGTGGCCAGGGGTCCACAGTGACAAGTTCTCTGGGGGGTTTCNGGGCTGGGGGTCCTGGGGGGCTGGGGGTCCCTGCAGGGGGGATCATGGTCCTTCCAGGACCTGCCCTCCACCTGTGCCATGGTGTGGGAGGTGACAGCATTCTCTGCAAAGGAAAACGGGGCAGCAGAACTGTGCAGGACTGAACCGGGAGCTGCGAGAGAAAGACAGGAATGAGAAAATGAGGCGAGCAAGAGCCAGGCAGGTTTGCCTTTTGGGAAGGGAAGAGGCAAAGTTTGAGAAGCTGCAAAAAGCAGAGTTGGGAACAAGGCAGAAAGAACAGCCTGGTGGGAGAGAAGGGAGTGTGAGTGGGAGAGTGCAGGGATTTGTTGTGGAAGGAAGAGGCTCCAGAGAGCTGCCAGGGAGGGAGAGAAAGATTCTTCCCGACACAGTGATGACAGTGGTGTGTGCACAGCTCAGTTGTGAATCCATTGTTGGAATGGTGTTTAGGAAAGGAGAGGGATGAGGGTGCTGAAACTGAAAGTATTAAAAATAGAAGAAGTTTAAGGCCAGGTCGGACAGTGCTTGGAGCCAGCGGTCTAGTGGAAGTGTCTACCACTGGTGCTCTAGTGGAAATGTCCCTGACCATGGCAGCGGGTGNAGCAGCACAGGGGAAGGGCTGGAGAGGCCCAGAAAAGGGCTGCAGATAGACTGGAAGGCTGGAGAAGTCCCCAAAAAGAGGTTGTTCCCCAAAGCTTGTGTTCTGCACTCTCTCTCCTAAAAGGATGTGGCTTTGGGGATTAGAGAAGAGATCAGAACTGAAGAAATCTCTAAGGGATTGAGGAAAATGGGCTGGGTTAGAAACCTTGGCTTCTCTTTAGGGTTAGAAAGGCAATACATGGGAAGCAAAATTGAAGGAAGTTGTACAGTGAGTGAGTTAAGGTTGGAGAAAGGAACTGTAGAGGAATTGCAGACTTGCATTCTTACACATGTCCAGGTCCAGTCATTCTGGGTGCTGTTGGAGCAAACGAGTAGGTATGGCACGTTCTCTCCCCCACCAGGAAGTGGACATGGGGGCAGGAGGAGTGGAGGGATCTGAGCAGTACTGGGTGGCCAGGGGTCCACAGTGACAAGTTCTCTGGGGGGTTTCTCAAGCCTGGCTCCTGCCATGAGTCCGCGTGGTTGTGTTCTGAACGATTCCTGCTCTTCTTCCAGGCAGTGGGAACTCTGATGGGTTTGGGGATAAGGCTTCGGTTATTACTGGGGGAGCTCCCTTTTCATTGCTCTTTGTCATTGATTTAGTTGACTTTGGGCCTGACCTGTTCCTGGTGTTTGTGGCTCTTTTACCCCTCTGCAGAACGTCCCCAGTGAACCCCTGCGCCTGGACTACCGGACACTGGCAGCGCTGCCCAGCAGTGGCCTGCAGAGAGGCAACCGTGCTGTGAGTGGGGGCTGGGGGTCC
>VWZV01001663.1:22416-98056 GCA_013397155.1 Irena cyanogastra | reverse complement strand
GAGGGAGAGAAAGATTCTTCCCGACACAGTGATGACAGTGGTGTGTGCACAGCTCAGTTGTGAATCCATTGTTGGAATGGTGTTTAGGAAAGGAGAGGGATGAGGGTGCTGAAACTGAAAGTATTAAAAATAGAAGAAGTTTAAGGCCAGGTCGGACAGTGCTTGGAGCCAGCGGTCTAGTGGAAGTGTCTACCACTGGTGCTCTAGTGGAAATGTCCCTGACCATGGCAGTGGGTGGGACTGGCTCTTCTTCAGGGTCCATTCCAGCCCAAGCTGCCAAACTGAGGTTCTTTTAAAGCCAAGATTCTCCCAGGCCTGCAGAAGTGCAGTGGCTGTGGTTGAGTGTGGTGACTGAGCCCTGTGGCTCGTGTACCCTGTTGTGTCCTGTGTCTCCTGCCGTGAACATTCCTATCCTGTGCCCTGCCTGGCAGCCCCTCATTTCTCTTGACCATCTGTAGTGGTCAAGAGAAATTCCAGATTTCACAAACTTCAGATTACAGACTTACCTCTCTCCTGTGTTGTTTAAAATCTCACCTCTTCGTCTTTTCTTTCATCTTTCCTGCATCACACCCATTCTGCTGGGTTTCTGCCTGCTCCTTCACACATCCTCAGTCTTCTTCCTTTCCTCCTGTTGCAGCAAGATCTCCCTTTGCTGTCATCATGCCATTCTGCATTCCCATTCCGGTGTTTCAGGATCATCTCTTTTACCTTTCCTGTCTCCATCTCATTCCATGCAGACAGGTCTCCTCTCCTGTCCTCTTTCCTCTATTACTCCAGGCCTTACTCCAGTAACAGCTCTGCCTCCTTTTGTTCCCACACTTCCCAGCTTTTGGTTTTTCCCTCTTGCTGTTCACACAACAAAGCAGTATCAGGAAAAGGTTTATTTTTAGCATATCTGAGTGTACCCCAGGAGCTGGAGGAGGGGGAGAGTGAGCCCCAGGCAGCAGCTGGCTCCGTGCAGGACAGCTCAAGCGTGGTGCAGGGCAGAGCAGCCCTTGGGGCTGTGCCTTGCAGGCGGTGTCAGCCTGGGAATGCCAGGCACGGGAATGTGGGGCTGGGGCCGTGGGTGCTTCTATAAATGTCCCTTTGCAGGGAAGGGCCCACGTTTGTCCAGCTGTCACCAGCCCCATCTTTGCTCTGGTTTGAAAAGTACATCTGCCTGGATCGTGGGGACAGGGAGGCTCTGGTGGTCCTTCAGGAGCTGCCCTGGCCTGTTAGGTAACCTCTGGAAGACTCAACCAGGGTCAGTCCAGCAGTGGAGGAGCAGGCGGGTCAGTGTCAGATTGTCTGCCTCTGGACCACCTCATCCAGATGACTGATGCTCTTGCCCTGTTCCCATTGTGCTTTTCTCCTTTTTCCTGTCTCCAGGCCAGTTCTCACCACAGGGCTTCTCCTCTAAACAGTGACTGGGTGTCTCTTACTCCCTATGAGGACTGTTCCTGTCCTCACCGTGCCACACAAGGATCTGCAGGGAGCTATTCTTGCTGTGCAGCAGGAGGAGGTGCAGGTCCATCTGTCCACTGTGGAACAGGAGGTGTAGATCTCTCCAATGACCACTATGGGTGGAATTGGTCATGAGGATTCCCCCAGTACAGCCACCAGAGAGGGAGCAGGTGGACCTGCCTTGGCTCGATCTGTGTTGTGCATCTGGGGCCCTTTGGGAGCAGGATTTAACAAAGGCTGACGAGATGCCCATTCTCTTTGTGCCAAACTGAAAATCCCCATTGGAAGCAGCATGGGAATGCTTGTTTGGGGGATGCTCTTTGGCCATGCGCCCAGTGCACTGCAGCCTCTGGATGGAAGCTGTGGCTGCCCCCGGATCCCTGGAAGTGTCCAAGGCCAGGTTGGATGGGACTTGGAGCAGCCTGGTCCGGTGGAAGGGGGTGGAACAATATGAGCTTTCAGATCCCTTCCCACCCAAATCATCCTGGGATTCTGTGACTCTCTGGCATTTCTCTTAGAGAAGGCAAAGAGCTGCTACAGTCTCTGTCTTCTGCTTTGAACAGGAATAAAAGCCAGACCCCGGAGGGACTGATCACAGCAAAACCATCAAAGTCCAGTTTTGCTTTCTGGACTGTGAGAAATGGAGAAGACTTGGCATGTCTCAATACCAGGTCACCATGATTAGTTAATTAGCAACCTGTACTTTCTGTTCTGAACGTATTTCTCTTCAGTTTCTTGCCACTGATTCTTTTTTTTTACTCGTTCATCAGATTTAAGATTGGATTTCTTTCAGTGCCACGGAGGATGCAGGGTAGCACATGTCTGTTCCTTCTGCAGGCTGGGAAAGCTCGCTGCATTGCCCAGATTCTTGCTTACCCAAAATAGAAATTGTGGCTTGTCTGACAGGAATAGCCCCGGTGAGGCCAGGAGTGAGGAATCCTCACGGGGACATGTTAGAGCAGGAGCTGGAGCTTACAGTGAGACACAGCTCCAGCCCAGGCCCAAGAGCAAAGCAGGGCCTGAGGCTCCCCATCGGCTGTCAGGTGTTATGGCACTCCGGGGAAAAGGGGTTAAAAGTGGAGTTTTACATGGAAACATCACACACAGCGGAATTTCTCAGGGCAGCACAGGCTTCACGTCTGAGGAAACACGATATGAGCCAGGATTCTGCCAACCACAGAGGTTGGGTTGGGGATTAGGGGAGGGCCTCCGAAATTCCTGAGCCTCCCAGCTGCCATTGTAGTCACCAGCCCACCCCTGAGAGCTATTTTGGTGACCACTGCCGTGACACAGGAGCCGAAGAATTTGCTCTGAACCGGAGAGGTCTGTCTGCTCTTTCTGCTCCCTGGAGGCACTTGGATGGAAGCTTTGGTCTCTGCTCTCTGGCTGTCTCTGCTCCCCTGAGGAAGGCTCTGGCTGGGGTAACAAACTCTTCTATGGCATTAAGAGGAAGGGTCAGGGCTTCACTGGGATTGTGTGCATTGAGCCCGAGCAGAGCTGGGACTGCCTCAGTCCTGCCATCAGCAAGAGCCATCCAAAGCGTCTGTGCTCGCTGAGCTCTGATGTTTCAGGTGTGCTGGGATGCACTGGGGCCCTTAAGGCCTGTTCACCTGTGCAGGTGTGGTGGGGGTGTACGGGCTGGGTGTTGTGTGACTCTGTGGCAGTGTTGGGGTGACAGCAGAGGCTGGGCCATAGGTGGTGGGGCTCAATGAAGTGAGGGTTGAACTGGAGGATCTCCAGAGGTGCCTTCCAACCCCAGCAGTTCTGTGATTCCATGTGCTGAGGTGAGCGGGGGGAGCATGTGCTTGTAGAGGTGTTGGAAGTGGGTTCGGCTGGGCAGCAGCTGCAGGAATGTGTGTGAGTTGGAGGAGTGCAGCCTGTCAGCTCCCCTGGGGTGTGTGTGCACAGTCCTCTCCCAGGAGTGGCATTGAGGGTTACAAGTTGGTGGCAGAGCAGGAGAGAGGGTCAGGATGCTGTGCGGGCAATAGTAGCACTGGAATTCTCTCCCCTGTCCTTCAGCAGCTGCTCTGTATTTTCTCTTCCTCTTCTTTCCTCCGTTCTCCTTACTTCTCTCTGATCCTTCTGTTTCCTCTCAGCCTGTTGGGTGCTCTAGGCCCAGCTCCAGCATGGAGAGTGACTGCGCCGTGCTGTCCCCGCTCGCGGCGTGGCACGGCCGGGAGGCGTCCCCGGACCCGGCGGCGGGCGCGGCCGGGCCCCCTCAGCCCCCTGCGCCCACCCAGCAGCACACCAGCAAGGCACAGCAGCCCCGGGGAGACCAGCAGGACCCCGAGGGGTGTCCCTTGTCCCAGGAGCAGCTGCCAGAGACGCCAGAGTGTTTGATCGACTCACAGCCCATCCCCTTCAGCGAGAACCCCTTTGTGGTGGCCAACCGCAGGGGCAAGGCCACGGGCACGGCTGGCCTGGGGGGGCCTCCCCTGGGCTATGGCAGGGGGGGCGTGCTGAAGACCAGCCTGTACTCCAAGGCAAGCAGCGTGTAGTGTGTGGCATGCACTGACACAGCCAGGGCCACTGCACCCTACTAAACCCCGGTCCCCTCCCCGTGTGCCCCTGCCCAGCACCGGGCCAGCGGTCCCCAGGGTGACCGTGCCATCCTCCGGCCACTAACACACCCTGGTGATGGGGATGTGCGGTGCCAAGGGGACAGGATGGCAGCTGTGACCTCCCTGCTGTCCCTCGGGGTGTGGCCAGGGGCAGTGGCATCCCTGCCTGCCCGGCTGGCAGCAAGCAGCTGGCAGGACTGGCAGAGATCAGTGCTGGGGCCACACTTGTGTTCCTGGGCCTGAGCACAGCCCTTCTTAGACACCTGGAAAACACAGGAGCTCCTTCTCCCATGTGACACTGTTCACTAGATTAAGACTTTGGAGTTTCAAAGGAGAGCTTTGCTTTCTGTTCTGGGAAATCTGAATTTGACATTCCTGCTGTTGCACGGGGATCCTGTGGTGGAGCGGGGACTGGACCCAAAGATCCTCCAGATGAGCACCACGTTGCTCTCCCCTTCTTCCTTTTTAAGCCTTTTGGGAGGTCTGAAAATCAAAGCAGCCCCACATAAACAGCCCCATACACAACAGATAAACCAACCCATCAACAAACCCAGTCCTCAGCTGTAGTGCTCTTGGAGGTGCTTTAGTTCCTTGGTAGGAATTTTACAGGTGTGTAGCCAGGTGAGCTTAGAGCAAGATATCTGGAATCTGTGCTCCAGTATAAATTTCAGGTCACTCCAGGCTTGGTGTGTCAAAATACTGACTTGAATCAATTGACCATGTGCATGGCTGTGGTATTAGTGACTGCCAACTGTGGGTTTGCCTAAATAGTTCCTAAATCCCAAATGACCTGCTTCTACCCTAAGGCATTAGAAATCCTTGGAACATGCTGCTGGTGCTGCAGTCAGGGTGTGGGAGGTTCCTGGGATGCTGCTCTCTGGGGTGCAGGTGTTTCCTGGGACACTGCTCTTTGGGGTGCAGGTGTTTCCTGGGACACTGCTCTTTGGGGTGCAGGTGTTTCTGGGACACTGTTCTTTGGGGTGCAGGTGTTTCTGGGACACTGCTCTTTGGAGTGCAGGATGCAGGAGGTTCCTGGGACGCTGCTCTTAGGGGTGCAGGAGGTTCCTGGGATGCTGCTCTCTGGGGTGTAGGTGTTTCCTGGGACACTGTTCTTTGGGGTGCAGGATGCAGGAGGTTCCTGGGATGCTGCTCTTTGGGGTGCAGGAGGTTCTTGGGATGCTGCTCTTTGGGGTGCAGGTGGTTCCTGGGGTGCTGTTCTTTGGAGTGCAGGTGATTCCTGGGATGCTGCTCTCTGTTCAGCTGCTGGGGCGGGCTGCTGGCAGCTGAGCCCCAGTGCCAGAGGTTCCTCTGGGAGCCAGGAGAGAGAGCCCTGTGTCTCTGCAGCCAGGAATGGCTTTCTTAGCTCAGAGGTTACTGCAGCCAGGAATGGCTTTCTTAGCTCAGGGTCTGTACAGCAGGAGGTGTGCCTGACCGTGGCCGTGCCTGTGTGTGCTGTGCGGAGTCAGGGAGGATTCCTGGGCCGTGCTGGGAAGCAGAGCTGTAACCTGATCCAGCTGGCCTGGCAGGACACTGGGATGTGCTCCCGGTTCCACAGTTTAACATCAGTGCTTAACAGTGTTTTCTGGAGTTTAACATCAGTGTTTAACAGTGTTTTTCAGTGTTTTCCAGTGTTTAACGTCAGTGTTTAGCAGTGTTTTGCAGTGTTTAACATCAATGTTTAACAGTGTTTTCCAGTGTTTAATGTCAGTGTTTTTCAGTGTTTTCCAGTGTTTAAGTCAGTGTTTAACAGTGTTTTCCAGTGTTTAACATCAGTGTTTAGCAGTGTTTTCCAGTGTTTAACATCAGTATTTAACAGTATTTTCCAGTGTTTAATGTCAGTGTTTAACAGTGTTTTTCAGTGTTTTCCAGTGTTTAACGTCAGTGTTAACAGTGTTTTTCAGTGTTTAATGTCAGCGTTTAGCAGTGTTTTCCTGTGTTTAACATCACTGTTTAACAGCATTTTCCAGTTTTTAGTGTCAGTGTTTTCCAGTGTTTAACGTCATTCCCTGGCTGTTCCCAGCACTTTTTGGCGTGTGCCAGCTGCTGCTGGGCCCTGCTGGCCTTGCTTCCTGGATGTGCAGGGTGTCTGGGCTGTACAGACTCCCTCCTGCTGCAGAGTGACACTGGAGCTTTGTCTTCTCTCTTTCAGGCTCCCGTGGGCGAGTCTGGGACAGGAAATTCCAGGCGTGAATCCCCCTATTCTCCCAGTAATCCACAGGTGAGACTGCCCCCAGCACAGGTGGTATGGGAGAGGCAGGGAGGCACTGCCAGGGATAAGGGGCAGAGGTAACTGAGGGCAGTTTCCATCTTGGAGTGACCTTGCTAAGGTGGAGGGGACCCATCACAGCAGGCAACCAGAGAGCAAGAGAACAACTCCCTCCTTCAAAATGTCTCAGAGAGCCAGAAGGGTAATTTAGCTGGTCGAAAATGAGCTCTGAGGGGCAGCTTAATTGCAGGGTGATGAGGAGGGGCTACAACATGTAGTTGTGAGTGTTTTGGGAATGGTCTTTTTGGCCCAGTGCCTTGTACAGATATTCTTTAATTTGGGCAACTGGTATGTGGTAAGAAATGGAGGAATCAGGATTTGGGTCTGTAAACCAGGGCTGCCCACTGCTGCCCAGGCTTGCAGGGGATCCCTGGTTCTCTGTGGGAGACTGGAGGTGACCCAGGAGAGCTGCTGGGCAGGGGTGGAGGGATCCTGCTGCAGCCACTGCTGGGTGACCCTGCCCCCAGGGAGTGATCTGGTGCAGCTCCTTGCTAGAGGCTTTCCCTCTGGAAAGTACCTTTGTTTCTTGTAACTTCTGATGATTTTTTTTTTATATAAATATTACCTCTAATTCCTTGACATTTGTATTCCTTATTTATCTCTGAACTTTTCAATACCTGAGCCTTTGATCCCGCTGTCCCTCCCACAGCAGGGTGTCACAGCTCAGTTGAGCCTTTTGAAATTAAATGAACTTAAAGAGATTTTTACATTTTCCCTTTACAGTCGTTGCCCATTACTGGGTTTTATACTGGGGACTGGAGTGGATTGCCAGTTGTTCTTGTTCTCTGTCCTTGGTCACTTTGGGTCTCTTGGTCCCTTTTGGAGTCCAGCTGTTCTCCAGCTGCTCTCCTCAGCAGCTCTGGCACTTCCCTGGTGTTCAGTGAACCATTTCAGCTCTTGGAGCTGGACAGGAGCTCTGGAGGGGAACAGAGTCACCTGGGGTGAGGTGGCTGCTGAGAGGGGCTGAGGAGCAGGGCCAGGACCATGCAGGAGCAGTAGGAGCAGCACTTCAGTCCAGCTCCTGTTCCTTCTTGGCCTGTCTCACATCTCCCTCAGTTCTGGGTCATTTAGAATTGAGTGTTCATCAGGAACCCAGCAAGATGAGAAGACAGTGTTATAGCTAAACTATGCCAATGCACTTGTTCCAGCTGTGTTTCCCTTTTTACATTTCTGACAGCAGCTGTGTTGTTTGTGAGTTTTCCTTTTATCACAAGTGCCAACTTTCTTTATTTCTTTGAGATCAGTTTTCACAGAATCCCAGGATGGTTTGGGTGGGAAGGGGCCTTCAGGACAATTTCATTCCAGCCTCCTGCCATGGGCAGGGACACCTTCCACTGTCCCACGGTGCTCTAAGCCCTGTCCAAACAGGCCTTGGACATTTCCAGGAATGGGACAGCCACAGCTTCTCTGGGTACCCTGTCCCAGGGTGAAACCACCCTTGAAGGAAAAAATTTCTTCCTAAAATCTCCTCTGTCGGTGGGAAGCCATTGCCTCTTGTCCTGTCCCTCCAGGCCTTTGTCCACGGTCCCTCCCCAGCTCTCTTGGAGCCCTGTAAGGCAGTAGAAGGGGCTCTAAGGTCTCCCTGCAGCCTTCTCTTCTCCAGGCTGAACAGTTCCAAGTCTCTCCTGTTCTAGGGATTCAGGAGTCTTGACTTTTCAGATTCTTGCTCCAGAGCAGAAACTCCGAGGAATTTTGTCTCTTGCTCTCTGGCTCCATCTATTTTTAATATTAATTCTTTGATTTCGACATCTTGTAGTCCAGCCAGAATTTACTGGCTTATTTCAGAGAATTCCTTGAGGGAAACGGAATCCTTAGTCCTGAGTAGGTCTCGTGATGGTGGTACCTGGCCTGGAGCCCTGCACGGGGGTGGGGGAGGCAGGAGGTGTCAGTGGTGGGTGTGTGCAGGGCAGGGGGACTTCCCCCGTGGTGGGGATCCCACCAGCTCCGGCTGCTGCAGCCTCTCTGCTCCTCTCCCCTGGAAAACCCAGTCTCTCCGTTTTCTCTCCCTTCTCTGCCCTGCTGATGCCCCTCCCTCCAGGTGCCCGCAGCCCCCCGGCCCCCTCACCTGGCCGGCAGGGAGACGCGCTTTGTAAGTGCTGCTGGTGTGGTGTGCTCTGCCCGGCTGCTCCCTGCCCCGGCTGCTCCGCTGTCCCACGGGGGCTGGCATCATCCCCTTGGGGGCTGGCATCCCCTGGGGCTCCCCCGGGGAGCAGCACCCCAGTGGCACCCAGGGCACGAGGGGCTGCTCCCTGTGAGCTGCTGCTGTGATGGCACCTGCCAGTGCTTCGGGGAGGAGCTGGGGGGGGATGGCTTGGCTCGGGCTGGGGCGAGGGTGGGATGTGCCCAGGGGATGTGCCCAGGGACCAGGAGCCGGGGCTGTGCCCATGGGCCAGGACTGTCCCAGAGCTGGGGTCAGGGTTTGGAGATGTGCAGAGGGCTGTGAGGGCCTCCTCACAGCACAGGTGCTGGGAGAGGCTTGGGGAGGTGGGCTCTGGCCCCTCCTCACTCGAAGAAGCAGGTACTGGGGCTGGCGTTTCTGTGAGACCTGGAGCTCCCCACGCACGGTGGGCAGTGGGACAGGGGTAAACTAAAGGCTTTCAGACTCCAGCTTTACCCGTGTATTTCTGTTTGCAGGCTTCCATTAACTTCATTACATCGCAGGATGAGAGTAAATCAGTGAGTACAGCTGCTGTGAGAGCTGACTGTGGTGGCCCTGTGCATCCCCCAGCACATGGAGCTTGTTTCTTCCTCCTGTTGGCTCCTAGTCTGTCTCCTCCAGTCTTCCACTGTGCCTCACGTTTGTATAAATGTATCAGGTCTTAAATATGGTCCATCTGAAAACCCAACCTAACTGTTTTTGCAGCTTTATTCCTGTTTCCCCTCGCAGCTTCCCCTCCTGCAGGTTTTGCTGGCTTACCCAGGTCCTGCTGCCCCTCTCTGCAGTTGCAGATGCTTTGCTCACTTTCACACAACATCCAGCAGTGATGGTGATGTCCAGGAGAAGTTTTAGCCTCTTGCCTCTGCTCCAGTAACTGCGCTTCTCCTCAGAGCTCTGACTCAGTCTGGTTCACCTGCATCCACAGCTTCTGTCAGTTCCCCTTCCTGGCTGATGTTTCCCTACTTCCATCTCTGGTGCTCACATTTTCTGAGCTTCCTCACACTTACCATACCCTGCAAACCCTTGTAGCTGCTGCTGGTGTAGCAAGTGTTTCCTTTCGTCCTGGCCTTCTCTGCAATCCACTGGTCTTGGGTAACCCTTCCTCGGCTGAGTCTCTTTTGGTGTTGGCTCCAAGAGCTCTCCCTGCCAGTCCTGCAGCTGGAGCAGGCAGCACAGCTGAGGAAAGAAGTGAGGGTGCATGGGTTTGCATGGATTTGTTTATTCACCTGCATGGCAGACACCTCACTGCCCTAACCGCTCGTTTTTCTTCTCTTTCTCCCTCCCCTTGTCCTCCTGTGCCTCTCCCCGTGCTGTCCTGGGCACTGGCACGAGCAGACCAAGCCCGGCGTCATTCAGCCTCTCTCCCGCGTGCGACCGAGCGCTGCTGTGCCACACCGGGCCCAGGAGGGGGACAGCCCCAACCCCTTCCAGCAGCCCGAGCCCTCCTTCAGGACCCACAGCTCTGTAAGTGCCTGGGGGCTCCTCCCCAAAGCCGTGTGTCTGCTCCGGAGGGCTGCCGTGCCCTGTCTGGGTGGGGCAGGACACCCTCCAGGGGTGGCTCTGCTTTGGTGACCACGTGCCTGGGCTGAAGCTGCTGCTGGCCATGCACCAGTCTGGGCTCCCTGAAACAGGACAGGGCAGTGCATCCCTCCTCTTTCTCTGGGCCTCCCCAGCTGCCCCATGGCCCTGTCCCAGGAGTCAGCACTGCTGAAGCTATTGTGGCCAAAATCCCCAGAGCAGATATGGGTCTAGAGTCATATTTGTGAGGCGTTGAGTTCTGTGGAGACATAAATCTTACAGAACCTGGATTGATGTCTGGCACCTTGGAGCTGAAGCTGATACCATCCTGCTGATGGGTTTTATGGTTTGCAAATGATTGGTTTTGAAAGGTTCGTGTTCCTGGGGCTGTTTGTTGATGGGAGAGAGAAATTCAGGTATTTTGGTCTTTGTCATGATGGAAGACCTCTGTCCCTTCAATATGAAAGTGGAAGGAATAGTGGGATGTGTCCCTGCCCATGACAGGGGAGAGGGACTGGATGGGCTTTCAGTCCCTTCCCACACAAACCCTCCTGGGTGAGATTCCATGAATCCAGCCCTTCTCTCCCTGCTGGAGCTCCTACAGTGATACCAAACCAGAGACCTGATCTGCAGGCAGACAGCTGTACAGAACCCATGGAACTGGACAAGGGTCACATCTCACAGTCTCTCTGATCTCACTGTGCTGTCCTTCAGCCCATGCAGGAGCATCATCAAACAGCATTACTGAGCCTTAGTCCAGGACTAAGTAAAATCAGGAGGCCTGGAACTGGATTAGTGCAGCTGGAGGGATGAGCAGCTAAAGTGGTTTTATCTTGCAGGAGAAGGAAGGCTGTGGTGTCATTGCCCCCACCCCTTCCATTTCTGTGATGCTTTGAGCAGTCACCCCAGTGCTGCAGGAGGCCTCATGGGGAAGGTGGGTGAGGAAGGGACCAGCAAAGACAGTGACAAGCAGTAGGAGGGTCCCCTCAGACCTTGTCAGATGTTTCCCAGCAAGTTTCCCTGCAAAGGGAAAATTAGAGATCAAAGGCAGATCTCCACAGATCCCTGGATCAGATCCTGGAATCACAGGGTGATATGGGTTGGGAGGGACCTTAAAGACAGGGATACCTTCCACTAGAGGGAATCTTGTTGAGCCCTAAATAGAATTCAATGTGTATCTGTCCTGTTATAACCCAGAAAACCCTGACTCAGGTAGGCACTTCCTAGTTAAATTGAGTGGAAATCCTCAGGGGCTGGGACAGCAATGTGCCCTTGGCCAGAGGATCTGTCACAACATTCCCATCAGGTCAGTGAGGATCTGTGCCACCAAAAGTGCCATTCCTCCACCACCCATGAAACAGAATGGGGCTGTGACCCTCGTGCTGCTGTGTGCAGTGTGCGTGCAGTGCTCTGCTCCTCGTGTTCCTGCCAAGGCTCCCCAGCAGCCTTCCCAAGTTCCTTACATGTTTCTGATGCGTTCTTTTCCATGTCCCACTCCCCAGGCTCTGCAGGCCAGGAGTCAGGCTGTGTTTCCCTCCTGTGGGTTTCTCACCCCACTTGTGCTCACCTTTGCCCCCTGTCTGTCCCTGTAGCCAAAGCCATCGCCACCGTCGCCACCCTCCCCTGACGAGGTGCCCATCAATGTCAAGCAGGCCTACAAGACCTTCGCAGCAGTGCCCCTGTCCCACCCCCTGCTGGGGACACAGGTAACTCAGCCCCGGGGTGAGCAGCCCAGGAGGGGAGTGCGTTCTCTCCAGAGAAAGCTGCTGCAGAGGAGGGACACGCCGAGGTCCTGGGGGAGTTGGAGCAGGTTGATGATGCAGTTGGAGGATGGTGATGATGCAGGTGAAGCATGCTGATGATGCAGGTGGTCACCCTGGCAGGGTCCTGTCTGTGTCAGGTCCTGGAAGCTGATGGAATCTCACAGATCATTGTTCTCCCCAGACACTGGGATACTGATGTACAACCATGCAAGGGAACTCTGAAATTCTAGACTCCAGGGGCAGGCTCAGCCTATGCTGAGACATTTTTGAATAGATTTTGACTTTCATTGGGACTCCTCCTTTTCCCCTCCCTCTGGCTGAATCCTGGAACAGTCCAGCTGGGTGAGTCCTTGGAGATTGTTGCCTCAGTCCCCAGTGCAAAACAGGGCAGCCTTGGATGTCAGAATCCTAGAATCTGGAATTTCTGGAACTCAATAATCCCTTCCTGAGTTGGAAGGGACCCACAAGCATCATGAAGTCCAGCTCAGGACATCCTCAAGAATCCCACCATGGGCCAAAGAGCATTGCACAAATGTCTCCAGAGTTGTAGGAGGTTGCTCAGACAGATCCAGTCAAGTTCTGAATTTTGAATTAGTTTTTGGAGTGTGTTTGGATAAAGCCAGAGATCATCTCCTTGCTCTCTTTTCATGGTCATTTCAGTTTGTCTAATTATAAAACTTTATTCTTTTCCATAACTTGTTTGCAGTTCTCAGGTTATCCCTGTAGATTCCTGGTTAGCAGATGGATTTTGTGAATCAGTTTCCTCCCCGTGTAGTTCTGTTCATCCAATGTTCTGTTATGCATCCCAGTAAATACAGATTTCATTCTTTCTGATGGCATCTCTGCTTCTTTGAAGTAAATTTTGGGTAGTTTTGTCTTTGATGTAAGCCAAGTGTGGGTGGGCTCCCACCAGCTCCTGTGACCCCCCTGCAGCTATAGCTCAGCCCCTGCTCGTGTTTCGTGCCTGTTCCCCGTGTTTTTCAGTTCCTGCCCTTTCAGAAGTTGTCGCCCCTGGTTCTGTTTAACCCTCAGTTTAACATAAATCCTCATTCCTGACGATTGCTAAGCCTCATTAAATCTGTGCAAATTCTGGGACAGTCTGGGGACTGTGTCAGCTCATCTGGCCTTGGGGACACACGGCTGGAAAGTTTCCTTTCAGAACATGCTTGTTTCTTTCTGTTCTTAGGAACTGTCTGGTCAGAGCAGCACAGAAAACACCAGAATGGCCTCGGAGGTGAGTGCTGGGGCTGGGGCTGGAAGAAAGGTGTGAGTCAGGGGACTGTGGATGGGGAGATGGGGTCAGAGCTGGGGAGGAGGAGGAGAAGAGAATGTGGCAGCTGGCAGAGCAGGGTTGGGGTGGCATGGGGAGGGTGCCCATGGGCAGTGCTGTGGCTGGGTGGCCCGTGCTGTGGCTGGTGGCCCGTGGGCAGCAGCGTGGCTGGGTGGCCCATGGACAGCAGCGTGGCTCTTGCAGGTGGCCGCACACAGCCCTGGGGGACAGCACAGCCCTGAGCAGAGGTCCTTCCGTGAGAGGCAGAAGTACTTTGAGATCGAGGTGAAGCAGCAGCACCTGGACAAGCCTCCCAAGCGTGTGTCCTTGGTGGGGGAGGACGACCTGAAGAAGATGAAGGAGGAGGAAGGTACGTAGGAATACGTGCACAGAGCTTTCTCCTGTTCAGGATTCCTTTCCCACAGAAATGCAGCACTTCCAGAAGCCCGTGGGTGGTTGTTATAAGGCCTGAGAATAATCTGAAGTAAGTGAATGTTGAAGAGTTCTGTGGATGCTCCCCTGGTACTTTCTGGGTTGGTGGAAGTGCTGCAGTTTCAAAGTGTCCTGCATCATGGAGTCACAGAATGGTTTAGGTTGGAGGGGCTTTTAAGCCCCCTGCCGTGGGCGACGACACCTTGCCTTAGACCAGTGGCTCCAAGCCCCGTGCAGTCTGGCCTGGAACACTTCCAGGGATGGGGCAGCCACAGCTGCTCTGGGCAGCCCATGCCAGCACCCTCACAGGGAAGATTCTTTCCCTAATCCCATCCATCCCTGTCCTCTGGCAGTGGGAACCATTTCCCCTCGTGCTGTCACTCCAGGCCCGTGCCCAAAGCCCCTCTCCAGGGTCTTGGAGCCCCTGTGGGCACTGCAGGGCTGCAGTAAGTGCTCCCTGCAGCCTTCTCTCCTCCCAGCTGAGCAATTGAGCTCTCACAGCCTGTCTCCAGAGCAGAGGGGCTGCAGCCCTCGGAGCAGGCTGATCCCCTGCTCTGCCCTGTCCCCAGCAGCTCCGTGCCTGCAGCTGATGGACACTGCAGGGACATTTTTAAAGCCCCTGCAGACAGTGAGTCTGTGCCAGCTGCCCAGATGAGGCCACACTCACACAGGACTGGCAGCAGAGCTCAGGGCTCTCAGTGCTCACTGTGCTGCTGTAGGTCTGTGCTAGGAGCTGAAGTGCTGCTCTCGTTTCTGATGGAATTTCCTCTTGCTTGAGAGTTCGCAGAATTCACAGAATGGCTAGGTTGGAAGAGACCTTAAAGATCATCGAGTCCAACCCACAGTTGTTTTAGGAGGTGATAAGGAACAATGTGAAGTGGAAAAAAAGCGTTTTTACTGAACTCTCCAGCCACTCCTCTCCAAATCATACCTGGACCTGGTATTTGCTCTGGTTAAATTTCATGCCATTAATGGTTGCCCAGTGTTCCAGTCTGTCTATAAGGCTTCATGGCCCTTGAGAGAGTCACCAGCACCTCCCAGTTTGGCATCATCAGCAAAGTGTTACTTTGCATTCAGCTCCTGCAGCCAGATAAAATTATTAATAAAAATCCTGCCCAGAGCTGCCCCCAGGCCTGAGCCCTGAGGAGCACCCCGGGCACTGGAAACCTGCAGGACACCTGTCCCAGAGAGCTGCCTGCTCCTGTCTCCCCCTGTCCCTGACCCTCTCGTGACATGTGTGCTCACCAGCAGAACTGTCCCCAGGGCCACTGCCTGTGTGGGGCCCAGCAGCAGCACCCAGGCCAGGGGAAGGTGCAGACTGCCAGGGCTGTTCCCTGTGGGAAAAGGGCAGAAGGGACTGTACCCCATTTCCAGTCTGAGCATGAGAACACTGGGAAATGTGCTGGAAATCTGCCCATTGAGTGTCCAGGGATGGAATTCTGGTGGATAAGGAAGGCGGGACTGAGGAAACGATGCAGAGTTTGTTTCATCTGAAGCATTAGTGGTGTGGAGGAACAAAGGTGTTCATGGAGAGGGGATGGACTGAAACCAGCCCAGACTTGCAGGGATGAGAAGCAGAAGGACCTGCCCAGGGGTCCCATCCTGGGGGTTCAGTGTCAGGCCCTGCCCAGGGTCCCATCCGGGGGGCTCAGCCAGTGCTCTGGGGTTGCTCTAAGCTGGCTCCTGTCTCCCTGGCAGCCCGCAAGCTGCAGCAGCAGCGAGCCCTTCTGCTGGAGGAGGACGCTGAGGAGGATGAGGAGGTGAGGCAGGTGCCTGAGGCCGTGCAGTCCAGCGTCATCATCGAGGGCGTGGAGTACAAGGTGGAGAGGCTGAATGGAAGGAGCAGCCAGGCTCCAGCAGCTCGGTAAGACAACACCACAGGCTGCCCTGTACCACTGTGCTGGGTTTAGTTTGAAACTGGGTAGAAATACTAATTTCATGTAGTGGTTTTGGTTTGCTAATTTGAGATTTCACTAGTTTTGAGTAGTTCTGCTACACACAAACTTCCACAAACTGCCTCACTTCCCAAACTCCTCCCATGTCAAACCACCCACATGTCAGGGGTGTCCCAGGAATTCTCAGGGAAGAGGGCTGGGCCAGATTTCTTCCTCAGCATAGAAAAGGCCAAGTTTTCCATCCTGCTCTTTTCGGGGAACATCTCCTTTAGCTGTGCCCAGGGTGTGGAGAGAGGTTGATTTTTAGAGACAGTTGTTTCAAGATAAGCTGAATGATAAAGTGATGCTAAAACGGGTTTGGGGTTTTTTTAGGCTTTTGTTTCCCAGTTCTCTGGGACTTGCCCTCCAGATTACCTTGATTTTTTTTTTCTAATTCTTGGGCATCGAACTGAGGAATGAGAACAGGGTTCTCAAAGGCTCCAGATAAATTAGGAATGCACTGTAGTAGAGCTGAAGCTGTCCTTATCTGTCTTTGAAGTCTTTGGGACAGACAGTCTCCTCTCCACAAACACTTCTCAGTCACAGTGGCAGAACACACCCTGGCCTGTGGAATCTCATTTCCCTCTGCTGTTTCTGCCCAGTCTCAGCTGAGGAGCTTCTCATGTAATGATGCCCTGAGACTTCCCTTGCCCCTGCTGTGCTGAGGCAGCTCCTTGGTTCTCTGGGAATCCTACTTGTCCCTCCTGTTTCCATCCTGAAACATGGGATGCTGAAGAGCAGGAAGGCTGGATCCATCAGATGACTTTCAGTTGCTTATTATTTATGCCTGAATGCAGGGGAGGTAGTGGAAGAGACTGAAGCTGTGTTTCTTGAAATAATCTTTCTCATGCTGGAAGAGAAACTGAAATGTAATTAAAAGAAACCTGAGCAGTAAAAATCAGAGCTAAGTGTCACTATAAACTGAACACCCCCAGCTCTCCCAGCCAGGTCCAGCCCTCAGAGCAGCTCCATAGCCCATCTTGTGGAAGAACTTATGGTAATCAAATTAATCTGTTAATGAAGGTGTAAAATCAGGATCAGGTGGTAAGTGTTTCCAAAGTGAATCTTTCTTGGGTTCCCCTGTTGGGAATCCCTTTGTGCCACATCTAACAAAGCCAAGTGTGAGGTCCAAGTTCTTGGGATTGGAGGGTGAGATCTGGAGGAAGAAAGCCCAACAAATATTTTTATTAGAAAAACTGAGGAAAAACTTTTGTGTGTGTGTGTGTGTTAGTGGCTGGCTGAGCTCCAGCTGCAGGAAATGAGCTCTGATATTCAGGTGGATGTTGAGGAGATCCCCACAGGAATGTTCTCAGCAGTGGTCATGGAGGGCTGTGACTTCACCCTGGAGCAGCTGTTGCTCTCTCGGGGTGGATCTGTGGTGGATCTGTGCCACCCTTTGCTGGGTGTGCAGCCTGGGGTGCTGGAGCTCACAGGGGTTTTTTTCCAGGCCCTTGGAGCTCAGTGAGAACAACAGCTCACAGAGGAATTCCCTGGAAGAGGGGATCAAGCCTGAGCAGAGAGCCAACTCCATGTCGGGGTGAGTGGGGCAGCTGGGGCAGGGCTGGAGAGTTCCTCCTCTTCCAGCAGCCAGGGGCTGCACAGGAAGGAGCTGGGGGAGGAAGGGAAGCTGATCAGAACCAACTTCATGGAATCCCAGCATGGGTTGGGTTGAAGGGACCTTCAAGACCCTCCAGGGAGGGACCCTGAGGGGGTTTCAACCCTCTGCCCTTTGGGAGTTGCTCCAAGGACAGTCCAAGCCCTGTCCAGCCCGAAATTCCTTACAAGGAACTGTCCTGTGTCCTCCCCCACCATGGCAGCCTGTGTCAGGGGCATCAAGCAGGTGATGGGAGCTGCCACTCCCCACAGGTGAGCCGTGGTGTTCCCCCAGCCGTGGTGTCCCCACATCCCCATCTCTGTCTCTCTCTCCGGCAGGCTGAGCTGTGGTGTTCCCCCAGCCGTGGTGTGCCCACATCCCCATCTCTGTCTCTCTCTGGCAGGCTGACCCCGCCGGGCACAGCAGACCCCGGCGCTCCGGTGCGCACGGCCAAGGCCGAGCGGCGGCACCAGGAGCGGCTGCGGATGCAGAGCCCCGAGCTGCTGGCCGGGCAGGACAAGGAGCTGTCTCCAGCAGAGCGCCGGGCCATGGAGGCAGAGAAACGGGCCATGTGGAGGGCAGCACGGTGAGCCAGAGCCACCCTGCTCCTGCTGGGACACAGCGGGGCAGCTGGGACCCAAAGGGAGTGAAACCAGGGAGTGGGGGATCCTCTCACACCGCAGGGCAGCTCCTGAAGGGAGTGAAACCAGGGAGTGGGGGATCCTTTCAAGGCAGGGCAGCTCCTAAAGGGACTGAAACCAGGGAGTGGGGGATCCTCTCACACCGCAGGGCAGCTCCTAAAGGGAGTGAAACCAGGGAGTGGGGAATCCTTTCAGGACAGGGCAGCTCCTAAAGGGACCCAAAGGACATAAAACAGGGGAAAGGGGGACCCTCTCAAGGCAGATGTTGAGGGAGGTTGTGTAGGATCTGTTCAAGCAGTGCCAAGCACTGGTGGCCTGGCTGAGCCTGTCCCCTTCTGTCAGCACAGGGGAGGGGCAGGGCTCCAGAGTGCCCTACTGCCTGCCCAGCCTGGACACAGGGAGCTCACCATGAGCATGAGCCCAGCTGTGTGCTGTGGTGGCCATTCCCACACCATTCCCACACCATTCCCACCTGATTGGTAACCCATGTGAAATGGTGTCACTGAAGCTGCAAGGTCACACGTCCAAAACGAAAAATGGAATTTCATATCCAATGCTGCTGGGCTGGCAATCGGGCTGCAGCCAAGACACTGGCAGGAGCTGGCCATCCCCATTCTTACCCACATGAGCTGTTCATCAGCTGTGAAAGAGTCACTGAAAGTTGTTCTGGAAGAAAGAGAACTTCCTAATTCAGAACTTAAGACTCGAGGCTAGTCCAGATGTTTACTGCATCATAGAATTCCTTCCAAAAATCAGTCAGGCTGCTGCTATTGATAGTTTTTCTTCTCCTGATATTCCTGTAGGAGACATTCAGAGGACAGTCTGAACTGTCTCTTCTGGGGTTTGGATGAGGCCTGGAGGGGACAGGGTTTTAGAAAAGACTGGAGGGATCACTGTGAGCAGTTCCAATGTCTGTGCATGACATGGGTGATCACAGGGCTGTTGCTCCCAGAAGAGAGAACTGCCAGGGGGATCCTCAGTGAGAGCTGGACTGATGTTCTGGGGCTTTCACCAGATTTTCTCTGAGATTGGTTTTCACAGAATCCCTGGGTGGTCAGAAGGACCATCAGGACCATCCAGTGCCACCCCTGCCATGGCAGGGACACCTTCCCCTGTCCCAGGCTGCTCCCAGCCTTGTCTAACCTGGCCTGGAACACTTCCAGGGATGGGGCAGCCCCAGCTGCTCTGGGCACCCTGTACCAGGGCCTGCCCACCCTCACAGGGAAGGATTTTCCAAGATCCCCTCTGGCAGGGGGAAGCCATTCCCCCTTGTTCTGGCACTCCAGATCTTTGTCCAGAGTCTCCCTCCAGCTGTCTTGGAGCCTCTTTAGGGACTGCCTTGCTCTGCCAAATCCTTCCTTATGAGGCTGGAGACACCACCAGGCTCCTTGTGCTGCAGGTGTTTGGAGAGGGCTGGACCACATCTCTGTCTCAGGAAAAGCTGTCGGTATGGAGTGGTGCCAAAAGCAGCCCTCAGTGTGGCACTGTGCAAGCAGCAGTGTCACACATCCTGCACAGACTTATTCCTGTCCTGGGCCCTCCTGCCAGGCCTCTGCTGGAAATCCCCGTCCCTGTGCCTGGAGGGGGGAGTGCCCCATCTGCCATCCCTTCCCAGGGGACACGCAGGGGTTTCACTCCTGGTGCCTCCCCTTCCCCATCGTTCCCCACGTTATGGGGAGGATTTTCTGAGCTCTGGCAGCTCTGGGCCATGAATGTGTCCACGGAATGCTGTAACAGCAGTTGACGGTGGGTGTCAGAGGGAGAAGAGGGATGTTGTCCATGCAGACTTTGCAGAGCCCGTGCAGGGACACTGCTGCTGTCCCAGCTGTGCAGCTCCAGGCTCGGGACTCTGCTCTTCCAAGAGCTTGGTGTTGCCAGCAGATAAACCTGGAAAATGCTGGAAGGGGAGAGGGAGCTTTTAGGTGATATGATGATGTGATTTACTCCTGTGATGTCTCTGTTCACTTGCCTGTGGTCTGGGCCAGCTGGACTTGGCTGGAGGGGCTCAGGGCACAGTAAAAGTTTGACTTGACACTTTAGGAGGGGCTCAGGGCACAGTAAAAGTTTGATGTGACACTTTAGGAGGGGCTCAGGGCACAGTAAAAGTTTGACATGACACTTCAGGAGGGTTAGTGAGTGTGGAGCACCATGGGTTTGTCCACAGTGGGCAGAAGAGAGATCTCTCATCCCAAACCTTCACTCTCTTTTAGAAGTGTGTTCTGTCCATGGAAAATGAGGCTAGCAAAAGAAGAGCCTTCCTGAGGAGGGAGAGAGTAGCTATCAAGGAGAAGCTGCCTTTCTGGGCCAGATCCAGGCCTGAGCTGTCAGATCCAGCCTCTCTGGGTTTAACTTCGGCAGACCAGGGCTTCAGCTCCACTTTGCTTCCAGTGCTAAGGCCCAGCTTTCTGTGCCAAAGCCCAGCTTTCTGTGCAGGGCCTGGAGAAGGGCCTGGCTGATGCTCTGCAGGAATCAGCCACTCACTGTCATGTGCTCCTCTCTGTAGGACAGGGAGGGACCATTCCCTGCTGCCACAGCTCTCCCAGGGGATCAGTGCTCTCAGAGTCCCTCTTTCCTGGCTCTGCAATGAGCAGTGGTGTGATCAGGTCCTGTCTGCAGAGGCCCCTGTACTGCAGAGGGAGCCCTGCCCTGCCCTGCCCCACCCCACACATGGGGCTCAGCCCCACTGATCCACGTTCTCTCCAAGTGCCCCTGGGTTTGTTCCTCCCTTTCTAATCTCCTGTCTTCTGCTTCTTTCCAGTTCTCTGCTCTGTGCTGTCACTTGTGACCCCTCAGTTTGCACCCACTTGGGTTGTCCTTGTTCTGCCTGTGTCCCCAGTGCTCTGCCAGGGTGTGATCCCCCTTCCCCAGCACCCCGGTGCCCTGTGCAGACACACACACACAGACCCACGTCCCACAGGGATTCTGGGCACACAGAGCCCCTGGAACAGAGCCATGGAATCATGGAATACTTTGGGCTGGAAGGGACCTTAGAGCTCATCTGGTTCCACCCCTGCTATGGCAGGGACACCTCCCACTGTCCCAGGCTGCTTCCAGCCCCAATGTCCAGCCTGGCCTTGGGCACTGCCAGGGATCCGGGGCAGCCACAGCTGCTCTGGGCACCCTGTGCCAGGGCTGCCCACCCTCACAGCGAAGGATTTTTTCTGGATATCCCATCTCTCCCTGCCCTCTGGCAGTGGGAAGCCATTCCCTGTGTCTTGGCACTCCAGGCCCATGACCCGTGGGAAGAAGGAGGTTCAGAGGCTCTGGGGCACTCCCTGTGGCAGGTGCCCAGCCGAGCCCATGAGCATTTTGGCAGCTCTCCTCCCTCACACACCCTGCTTTAGGGACACACTCACCCTCAGCTGCTCATGTCCCAGGACAGAAATGTGTCACGGGCTTGGCCGTTTTGTTCCCCTTTTCCCATGGTCCAGCTGAGGTGCAGGGACCACATGGCCAGTGAGAGGCTGTCCCACCTATGCCCACAGCCCTCAGTCTGACTCACACTCTGTGAGCACCCCCAGCCTTTCACGTGGGGCTGGAGCTGTCCCTGGTCCCCTCCCAATGTATGGGAAGCAGCCCTGGATGTGGGGACTGAGGCTGAGGTTCCCAGATTGCCCCCAGGGGCTCGGGCTGCCTCAGCAATGGCCAGGGTTGGGCAGGGGCAGATGTGGACCCAGGCCCCCCATGTCAGACCTGTATTTCCCCTCACCAGGGTACGTTCCTGTATCTGTTTCTTTCTTTTCCTGTTCTTGTCTGCTGCAATGTTCATCACCATCATCTCTTCCTCTTCCTCCTCCTCCTCCTCCTCCTTCTCCTCCTCCTGCTCCTCCTCCTCAGATCCTCAGCTCTTGAAGACAGTATTAAACAGTACGAGCAGGATCTGGCCAGGAAGCTGTACCAGTCCCGGCAGTGGGCACCTGCTCCCGGGGCCAGGCCAGCTCAGATGGCTACTAGCCCAGTGCAGAGCCACGCCTCAAGAATCCCTGGGTCAGGAGGCCAATCCAGGTGTGCACTGCCCCCTCCCCACAGCTGCATGCTCCTGTCTGTGTCCCTGTGCCCCAGCCGGGGCCTCCTGGGGCAGGAGGACGTGGGAATGGTCCCTGGTGCCCCTTGCCCAGAGAATCAGGGGGGATGCTGGGGCTGTGTGAGGGGGAGGAAGGAACAGACATCTCTGAGGGCTGCACCCACTTGTGCACAGCTGTGTCACAGAATCCCAGTGTGGGGTTGGGAGGTGCCTTAAAGATCATCCAGTTCCACCCCCTGCCATGGGCAGGGACACCTTCCCCTGTCCCAGGGTGCTCAGGACCCCTTCCAGCCTGGCCTTTCATCATCTCCTGATGGCTGAGGGGGGTTCAGGTGCAACACACCGAGCACAGAGGAGAGTAAAGCCCCCAAGGACTGATCTGCTCGTGTGATCCTTGCGGTTCTGTCCCCAGCTCGGGTCACTGTCCTGTTGGGTGGCACTCTGGGACTGTGTGCTGATCCATAGCTCTAGGCTCTGTGAGTGTGACACACGTGGTGACACCTGTGTTCTGGGATGGCAGCCAGCCTAGCTGTCCTCCTGCCTGCCTTGGGGACCCTCGGGGGCTTTATCCACCCCCAGCCCTGTGCTCAGCCCACGGGCTCTGTCCCTGCCCTGCCGTGCACAGGTGCCACCTGTCCCCTCACCAGCACTGACGGCTTCTCCCCCCATTCCTGGCAGGATGAAATCACTGGAGCAGGATGCCCTCAAGGCCCAGATGGTCATTGCCAAGTCCAAGGAGGGGAAGAAGCGCAGCACGCTGGAGCAGCTGGCAGAGTCCCCCTCACCTGCTCCCACACCATCTCCAACGCCCCTGGAAGGTACAGAGCACCTGTGCTGCCTGCAGGGACACACACAGGGCTCCTGGAGCTCAGTTCTGGGAGCCATTCCCTCCTTCCTTCCACCTGGCTGGAAGGTCCTTGGGGACACGTGGGGACAGCACAGGGGATGGGCCTCAGCTGTAGAACGTGTGACAGCACCTGGGGTAGAGGTGAGGTCCCAGGGAAGCAGTGTGGGAGCACAGCCAGCATCCTGATTTTCTGGAGCAGCAGCGAAGAGGTGTTTGTTGGGAGATGCTGAAGAAGGAGCTGGCTGGGGGGGACTGTCACACAGCCAGCTGTCACTAACTGTGCTCCTCTGTCACCTGTTGCAGATTGCAGCCCCAGGAACGTCACTTCCCCGGGAAGGCTGGTATGATGTTCTCCTGTTCGCTTTTGCCACCTTTCCCAAATCCTGGCATTCCCTGCTGACTTAGCTGTGCTGGGAGCTGTGGGTCCCCACTTAGCCCTTGAGCCAGGCCTGGCTGCTTGGTGCAAGGAATGGTCAGGGGGTCAGTGGATGGAGCTGGGCCACACTCCTGGCTAGAGGCACCCCTTTTATTGCAGCTCCCCTGTGACATCTGCTTTCTGTATCCCTATTTTATGATGTCATCCTTCCCATAGTTCTTCACCTCCTTGTTCACAAAGTTTTCCACCATGCTCAGAAAGCCTTTCCCTGGTTCTGAAGGCTTTTCCCCATGTCAGAAGACCTTTCCCAGGTTCAGGCCTTTGCCATGCTCAGAGGGCCTTTCCCTGGTTCAGAAGGCCTTTCCCCATGCTCAGAAAGCCTTTGCCTGGTTCTGAAAGCCTTTCACCTCCCTTCAGGGACTTTGGCCCTGTGTTTCCTCAAGAGCACAAGGCAGACCTTCAGCTGCAATCAGCATTTTCCTTTTCCTAGCCCTCAGTAAATGCCACGGGCCAGTGTTGCACAGGACTGTCAGAATGGGTGAGACAGAGCAGGGGGGAGCAGCTGCAGAGGGGGAGCCTTGTCCTGCTGGGCCCCACCATAACGCAGCTCTGGGCTGAAATCCTGACTCTGCTCCTGCTATCAGAACCCCTGCCGTGAATTTTCCCCAAAACAGCTTTTGGTGTGCACTAGCATTTCCTCTGTGGCTCAAAGTCCTGTGCTGCCAGCAGCAGAGCTCCAGAGGCAGTGTCCCAGGGCTGCCCCTTGTTCCAGGGCACTCCTGCCCTCCCTGAGGATGTCCCTGCTCCTGCTGTGATCTCTGCTGGATTGCTCAGCTTGCTGCTGCCTCTCCATCTCTTTCTCTCCCTCACTCTCTCTTTTCTGTTTCTTCCCTTCTGCTGTCCCTTCTAGTCAATGTCTGAAAAGAAGTTTGACTACCGGGAATTTGCTGCTATTCCTTCCTCCAAACCTGTTTACGAAATCCAGGTATCAACTGCATGCTGAGCCACCCCTGCACAGCTCAGGGCTTGCTTTGGTGGAAGAGCTGAGCCTGGGGGACTTGGGGAACCCCTGTGCCTGTGCAGGGGCAGTGACACCAGTCCTGCTGAAAACTGAGGGCTCACTGGAGGCTTCAGCCAAAAGGAATTAGGAAAAGGCTGGTCCCAGATGGTTTTAAAATGAATGACAAAAGCTTTGCAGATATAAAACAGCTTCATCTTCACCAGAATGGCTCCTGAAATATTTTTAAGTGAAAGATGAGAACTAAAAGGGAAGAAAAATTTGCAGAAATGATAGCTAGCAAATGCCAAACTGGAGCAGATGTGAGCTCCCAGCTGGGATGGGCCTGGTGTCCTGTCCCAGGAGCAGCTGGGGTGCCTGTTCTCAAGCTGTAGTTCTGCTGCCAGTGAGCTGTGGAGTAAACTCCTGGGTCTGAGAGTGGATGCCGTGGTGAGGTGCTTCTCCTTCCTAAAATGGCCTGCTTTAAGCTGTTTTGTCATGGATTGCCAGCTCTGGGGGTGATCTGACCCCTGGCCCCTGCTCTGGGGGCCACTGGAGCCAATCTTATAGGGCTGGGAGCTGTAACTGCCTGGGCCAGCCAGTCCCTGATGGCATTTGTGAGAGCAGATACCCTGTGTCTAAATGGTTTTAGGTGGGTTTTTTAGGTTTTTATACAGACCATGAAGCAGATTCCTGTGTGTGGAGATCCAGCAAGCACTACCACATTGGGCTTCACCTCACTGTGGGGACACAGGGGTGTCATTCCAGAGACAGGCTGGCCGTGGCAGAGCTGCACTTGGAGGATTCTCAGGCAGTTTTGCTTGATTTGGTGTCTGTCCTTCACTGGCACCTGTCCCTTGTGGTCTCGCTCTGCTCCTGGAAGTCATTCATCATTTTCCTGGAATGCCTTCCTTGGGATGTGCCCTCTCCAGGCTCTGTTCCAGGCTGCGGGACTGGCTGAGCCTTGTGGCAGCTCCAGGCCACCCCAATTTCCCAGCTGCTGCAGCACTGGCTCTGCTTACAGCTGAGGAGGTGGAGGCTGCACCTCCAGATCCCAGGCAGTGCCTGTGGGCCTCTCTGGCTGCAGTAGTTCACAGAATCCTGGGATCGGTTGGGTTGAGAGGGACCTTAAATCCCATCCAGTGCCACCCCTGCCATGGCAGGGACACCTGCCACTGTCCCAGGCTGCTCCCACCCCGTCCAGCCTGGCCTGGGACACTGCCAGGGATGCAGGGCAGCCACAGCTGTGCCAGGGCCTCACCTCCCATAGGGAAAGATTTCTCTCTTCTAACCAGCATAAACCTCCCCTCTGCCAGCTTAAAGCCTTTGCTTCACTCTGCACACTTCGTGCCTTTTGTGTGACTGCTCTCCTTCCTGCACACAGCCCAGGCAGTGGAGGCTTCACTGGGGCACCAGGGATTGGTGCTCGAGTCTCTGTGGCCGTGTCCCCTCTGTGGCCATGTCCCCACCATGGCCCTGTCTGCTCTGTGCCCGTGTTCCCACCGTGGCTGGTCCCCACTGGGCAGTGCAGGTGGGACTGGTGCAGGTGGGATTGATTGGTGCAGGTAGGACTGGTACAGGTGGGATTGAGATTAGTGCAGGTGTGATTGGTGCAGGTGGCATTGGTCACCTTTGCTGCTCTCTTGCAGTCACCTGATGCCGCTGATGACCTCAGATACGCCGATGACCGGAATAACTCAGGTAAGCCCAGGCCCAAGGAGCCCTGGCTGTACTGCTCACTGCCTGCTGTGGTTCTTGGCTTGTGGAACCACCTGAGGAGTTCACCTTCTATTGCTCGAAGCCATGTCATGTTCTGTCTGTTCTAGAATGACAACTCCGCGCTCACCACGTTCATTCTGGGTAGGATGTTTGCATTGTGCCTCAGTGGTGACTGATTTTTCCAGTGTGCTGTGGTACAAGCATGCCTGGTTTTCTCCAGTTTAGTATCCCAGAGTAGAGTGCTAGTAGGGTGTTGCAGGGAAGTTCTGGCCTCTGTTATCTGCTGCAGGTGCATGATGTCCATCGCGCAGGGGCTGCCTTGTGCCTCTTTTGCTGGAACGGAGAATCATGCAGGTCAATTCATCCCAGTAACACTCGTGGATCATGGCCATCTCAGTCAGCAGGAATTCCAGGTGTGCAGCTGGATCTCCGGGCTGTCCAGCTGGGCTGTGTCTGCCTGTCCCAGCTGTTACAGACAGCTGGGACTCACCCAGTTGGTTCCAGTGGCTGTAGCAGCATGGTGGAGCTGGGCAGAGCCTGCCTGCTCTGTAGCCTCCTGTTGCCTCTAACAGTTGGTGCTGGTTTGCTTCTACCCATTTTGCATGTTTCACCCCTTTATTTAAAAAAAAACCAAACAGTTCCTTTTATCTTGACAAACTCCTCTGAGTGCAGGCTGCATCCCAGACAGCTGACCCATGGCTGAGCTGGTTCCAGAAGGAGGTTCTGCTGCAGGACTCAACAAAAACTTACTTTCCTGAGAGCAGTATCTGTTCTTCATCCCTCAGAGTCATCCTCTAAGCTCTGGGTTATTCTCTTGAGGTTGTTTGTTCAGTCAGTGCAGGGAACTGAGAGGTCAGGGAAGGTCTGGGAAGTACCAGCTGCTGCTTAGGGCATTCAGAGCTCACTGTCACCTGTCACTGCTCTGTTGGGCCCTCAAATGGGATGAAAGCCAGAAAGAAAAGTGTGGTGCTGATGGAGAGACCCAGCCCTCAGTCCCTAAGTAATGCTTGAATCACCTGTGATGTGTGTGAGGCACACAAACAAGAAGCAGCTTTTCCCACATCATCTGAAAAGGATGGAGGTGAGGATGCCAGTCAGCTCTCCTGGCATGGGACCAAGCTCTGCTGGCTTTTTCAGAGCCCCCCCATCCCATCTCATTCTGCCAGGCAGTGCAGCATTCCAGCCAGCATAATCAGAATTGTCCTGGATCATGGAATTATGACTTTTTGACTCACAGAAATTCTTAAACTTTGTGCTAGCAAACCATTATACCAGGAACTCTGAGGAAATCCAACTGCAGGAAACTGCTGGCATCTCACTCCTCCCAGCACACCCTTATCCTCTTGCCCATGCAGAAACAGTTCCTTCCATTCTCTGGTCTCTGACTTCGTGGTCATCATCTCTTAAATGTATTTAAAAACCTTTATTCCAAGGCTTCCATGAGGCTGTGGAGTTACTGAACTGAAGAGCAGCATTTTCAGGGTGTAACCAAGCAGGGTTCCCTTTGTTATGGCATAACTTCTCCAGATCACCTGGAGACTTTGGCTTCCCAATTCTGTAACTCTCAGGTTCCAGGAATTCCCTTGATGAGCGTGTGCTGCTCCTGTTACTGGAAACCTGCTCATGGGATGTGAGGAGCTGCTTTTGTCCCTGTGCTCTAGGAAGGGACTTTACAGAGCACCCAGTCCCACCCAGCCCTGAGCAGGGACTTTCCGTTAGACAGGGCTGCTGCAAACCACAGCTCCTCTGGGAAGCCTGGGCCTCACCACCTCACAGGAAGGATTTCTCCTCAGGATCCCACCTGGCTTACCCAGGGCTTGTCTCCAGGTGTGACCATCTCTTGTCGTTGCAGTTCCCCGGAAGCAGGACGGGCAGCCAGAGGAGGAGGAGGAGGAGAGCCTGGGAGGCCGGGATCCATCGGCAGCAGCTCCCTCAGCCCTGGAGGACATGGCCCTGTACAGCAGCAAGCGCAAGCTGCGGCACAGCCGGCGCAGCCTGGAGACCGCTGTCCCCACATAGGTGACCGGCACACCTGGCGATGGACTGGCCTGGCATGGCCCTGGCTGCTCCAGGGACAGCAGCAGGCTGCCCCTGCCTACAGACTCTGGATGGGACCTGAGCTCCTGTCAGCTCCGTGGCCAGCTGACTCCTGAGGCTGTGAGCTGCCCTCGTTTCTCACCCAACAGTGCGCTGGGGCACATCCCAACGCTGGGACAACACTGGACTGACTGCTGGCAGATGGAGGGCAAGGGTGGCCAGGACAGTGGGCAGCTTTTTAGCCTGTAAATATTGTGTGTGGGGAAGAGTAGGACGGGGAGAATGTAGGAGTGTGAGCGTGTGTTGGGCTCCAGCTGTTACTGCCTCAGCTTGGGTTTTGTAGTGGTTAAAAGGAGCTTCTCCTCTGGTGGGAATCAGGAGGAAGGTCCAGCCTGCCTTTACTCCTATTTAATTTCCAGTCTTTTGCCAAAAAGCATCTCCTCCCAGCTCCTGCACTCTGTCACCTCACTTCCCTTTGGGAGTGTTCGGGAATGGGAAGCTTAGAGGCAAAAAGAAGGAAGAAAAGAAAAATACCCACCAGAATTCCAGCAAAGTGCCTCCCCCTGCCACTGACACTCTGTGCTCAAGGAAAACAGAGACAGCTCTCTGCCACCTGCCTCTGTCCTGGTGGGACACTGCTCCTGCTGGGGCTTTGTGCTGTGCTGGGGACAGCTTCCTGCCCAGATGGGCACATCCCCCTTTGTCACCATGGTGGGAGCCACTCCACGAGCACATGGAGGAGCCTGTCTCCTGTAGCACTGGCGCTGAACTGGTCAGCTGGGGCAGGAATGAGACGGAGCTGACGGCCAGAGCAGGGGTGTAGGGGTGTGTGACAGCAGTGGGAGCAGCACGGGGAGTAGGACACGGTGGCAGAGGTGTGACAGCAGGTACGTTAGTGGGTAGAGTTTAGAACTGGGGCTGGGTAGGACGTGGTGTGGCTGGGGTCAGTTGGGAGTCAGAGGATCCTGCACAGGGAGGTGCTGGTGGGGAGTCCATAGTGCTGGCTGCAGGTGCAGAGGGATGTCACGGGGTGCCTGCTGTGCTGCGGGCTGCCAGGGAGCACCAGGAGCAGCACGCGGCTGGCCTGTGCCTTGCAATAACTACACAGTTCCACTTGGCCAGCTCATGGCTTCAGGCCCTTTCCAGGGAGGACAGGGAAAATGCACGTTTGCCCACATAAGGGGGAAAAAGAGAAATGAGTGGGGTGAGCCCTGGTCCCCACATGTGGGACAAGGGCTGTGAGTAGGTTCTGTGTCACATGAGCTCTGCAGATGTGGAGGTCACAGCTGCTGCTCCCAACTCTGCCATCAGCCTCTGCTGCCACTAGTGAGGGGAACAACCCTTTTCTTTTTGTTTGTTTTATCGCTGCCTCTGACGTGAGGACGGTCCAAGCTCGGCACAATCCCGTTCCCTGTCCATTGGTGCTCTCTGACTCCCAGGGTTGGACCTTGAGCTTCACAGTGGCTGGGCAGTGACCGGCACATCTGCTTGTACATTTGCTGAAGGAAGGAGCTGGATGCAGGTTTTTGGGTGCAGTTCTTTAGTTGAGCCTCTCCTTTCATGCCAAAATCCAGCGGATCATTTTAACTGCCTCTGTATGTTTTGATTTTACAGACTTGTGAAGGGGGAACTGATAATCTCACACTGCAGCTGCAGCTGCCTCCGTCATCAGCAATTTGAGCTTTTCCTTTTTAAACATAATTTTAGCGTTTGCTTTTTAACAAGAGCAGTTTTGGAAACAATCCTGGCTGGGTTTTGGTGACTAACTTGTGATTCTTCTCTCCTTTCCCTGTGCGGTACCTGGTGCCAGGCTCTGGATTCTCTCCCGTTCTCTCCCAAGAGACTCCGAGGGAAAATTAGCGCATCAAGACTGTAACTAGTGAAATTTGTACAACCAAAGAAATCTATTTTGTGGTTCAAGGATAATAAAGTTTACTTTACATTTTAGAGCCTTTAGTCGCAGTGCTTTGCCCTGTGTGAAGTCAGAATTTCAGTATCAATGCTTTGCTGGTGGTTGTTACTCACCCCTAATCCAGCAAAGATGCTCCTGCTGTTCCTGCTTTTGGGAGCAGAAATTAATGCACACCCAAAGTTTTTTAAAATAGTTTGACTGGTACAAACCAACCTCATTTCCTGTAGCTCAGTCAGGTTGCCCTGAGTCTGGCTCTCTCTCTTATATAATAATCTGTGTATAATTTGCCCACCACAACTGAACCCTGATTTGGTGATGGGAAGTCGTTTACCCGTTCAGACAAACGTACACACAGAAACATCACCAATGGGAATTGTTTATTTAGGGGTATTTATTTAGGGGTTATTCATGTAGGGTTGGAATTAGATGGTCTTTAAGGCCCCTTCCAAGCCCAGCCATGCTATGATTCTATTATTTTTATATAAACAGGAACAGAAATAACCCAGTTCAATATGCAGGGAGAATGCGGAGATCTGCAAGGTTGCAGAGGCAAGAGCAGAGCACAGCTGGCTAGGCTGGAAGATTTGGAAGGTTACACTCTTGCAACTGACTGCAGAGGGGCTCTGGAGATGGTGGAAATGTCACATCTGGACACAGCTGCAGGTGTGACCTGCACAGCCTGGCCCTCTGATCCAGCTGAACGCAGGTGTTTTTGGTTCCAGAGTCAGTCCTGGCTGCTGTTGGTCTGTGAGGGGAGGGATGGCATTGCTGCTGTTGTTCCTTCCCTGCATTTCCCCCGTGTGTAACAGCAGGCAGGAGTCTGGATAACTGCAGGATTCTCCTCAGGGACTGTGTGCCCACAGACAGCAGGGGCTCTCAAACCACAACAAATTCACCTTTTCTCAGCTCTGAGCAGCCTGGCCCTGGAACACCTGGGCTAACACCTGGCAAGCTGGGGAATGCTGGTTTCAGCCTGGCTGGTTTACAGTCTCTGGAGACATAGCGGCAGGAGATGGAGCTGTGCTCGTACCTAGGTGCCACTGTGCTGCGGCTCCTTGAGGTTTTGTTGGTTCTGTGCTCACCACTGGTGCCACACGGGGAGCACCAAAGGAGCCCAAAGCCGTGGCCTCGCAGGGCCTGCGTGGCACAGCTGGCGCTGCCACCGCCGCACGGGTCTGCTGTGCCATCTCTCGGCCTTGGCACAGCCACCTCCCTGCTCAGGGCCTCGTGTCAGCTACACCGCAGCTTCGAGTGCGTTCACCGAGCTGGTGGGGAGCTGGAACAGCCGGGAAGAACAGCGGGAAATTACCGCACGCCCAAATTACCGCCAACTGGGAGAGTGCCAGTGTTCAGGGATGGGGAAATCCAGTGTGGAGCATAGCGACAGCAGTGACACCAGACCTTCGGTCTCTTGGCCGCCTGTGGCTGAACTGCGCGGCTGCCGCCGGGCCGGAGCCTGGCTGGGCGGGACAGCGGGACCGGCCGGGCGGGAGCGAGGCCCAGAGCGGCGGTACCGGCAGGGATTGGCCGGGCCGGGAGCGGGACCTGGAGCGGGGCCCAGAGCAGCAGTACCGGCGGGGATGAGCGGGGCCCAGAGCGGGACCCAAACCGGCGGTATTGGCGGGGATTGGCCGGGCCTGGCCGGGAGCAGCCGGGGCGCAGCCCTGACCGGTGCCGCCGTCACGTGACGCTGCGCACTGACGCTCCGGTGACGCCGCAGTGACGCGCTCGTGACGCGACGGCAGCAGGCGCGGCCGAGTCCAGGCCGAACCCAGCCGGAGCCCGGGCCGAGCCCAGCCAGAGGCGAGCGGAGCCTGGGCGAGGATCCTGGAGCGGGGGATGGAAGCGGCTCCGGGAGCAGCCCCGGGCCCGTGCTGCTCACCGCCAAGGGAAAGGTGCAGTTCTGGCTGCAGAAATCGCTTACCTGCGGTTGTGGTGAATCCTCATTTATTTCATAGCCTTAAACCGACGTTCTATATCAGGACCCGCCGTGCAGTGAGGCTGTTTCTTTTCAGGGAGGACAGGGAACACACGGTGCACCTGAGTTTGCCTTCTCTGGGCTCTCCAGCAGTAGTTCGTGTCAGTCACGCAGTCACAGAGCCGGCTGAGCTGAAGGGACCCGCAGGCACCAGCCAGCCCAGCTCCTGCCCTGCATAGCGCTGTCCCCGAGTGCCACCGTGTGCCACAAAGCACTGTCAGTACCTCGTGAACTCTGCCAGGCTGTGCTGTGAGCGCTGCTCTGGGGAGCCTGTTCCAGTGCCCCAACACCCTCGGGGTGAAGAACCTTTTCCTGATACCCAACCTAACCCTCCCTGACACGACTTCAGGCCGCTGCCTTGGCTCCTGTCACTGGAGACCACAGAAGTCAGTGTCTGCACCTCATCCCCTCAGAAGGAAGTTCAGACTGTGATGAGTCTGGACTAGAAATTAAAATGTGTCTCCCATGACTGCTGAAGACAGAGGCTGAGCTGTGCCTCTGGATATCCTTGGTCCTGTGCTGAGCATGGACTAGCCACACAGGTCTGGGTGTTCTCTTAGTCAGCTCATACTGGATATTCTGACCCCCTACCTGCAGAGGGCACCCTCCAGTGGGGTCAGACGTTAAGGCCAGCTGACCTGATCCCAGGGACTTTCCTTCCTTAGGTCAAGGACCCTTCCTGGGTTTTTACCCAGAAGGAAAGGAGAGCCATCAGGGCTGAACACTGGTAAACAAAAAAGAGCAAACCCTCACAGCACCTTCCTGCCCTGGTACCCCAACAGTGCTGCTGCATAAATGTAACACTGATTGTTCACAGATTATTGAATTGAAGGCAGTTTTCCTTAAAAAAGCAAACAACTTCTAACAGTGAAACTGTGCAGGACCACATTTCTGTTCCCACTCTCAGAGCTCCATTCAGATGTTGGTTCTGCTTGTTAGAATAGTGTGGGATTTCTCCAAGTCACTGTGAAGAACTAGAGGGGGATGACTGGTGCAACCTCTGAAGAGACTTTTCCAATTCTGTCAGCACAGCAGGGAACTGGGAATTGGATCAGGGACCTGTGAGTTGAGTGCCCGAGCCTGCGGTCACTGCAGAAAAAAATCAGCTCAGTGCCCGCTGCCAGTCAGAGCCTGGGACTCCTGACACTGAGCTGGCATAAAAACAGGCAGATCATGTTAGACAGCCTCAGAGCAGACAGATAAAGGGCCAAAGCAAAGCTGCACTTAACCCAGATAATCTGATAGGTACAAATGCAGAGCCTGAACAGATCAAACCCCAGTGGCAGCAGGGATGAGTCACCAGTGTGGAGTCAGGGGGAAGATTCACCACATCCTGCACTATCAAAGAGCCCGTGGATCTGCACTGCTCTGGAATGAGTTCCTGCTCTCCAGACTGCCTGCTCTGTGCTCCTGGTGCCTGTGGGGCAGGTAATGTGTCTGTTCCCTGCATTCTGAGTGCTAATCTCAGAATCGTGGGATGTTGTGGGTGGGAAGGGACCTCAAAGCCCATCCAGTGCCACCCCTGCCATGGGCAGGGACACCTTCCACTGTCCCAGGTTCCTCCAAGCCCCAGTGTCCAGCTTGGCCTTGGGCACTGCCAGGGATCCAGGGCAGCCACAGCTGCTCTGGGCACCCTGTGCCAGGACCTGCCCATCCTCACAGGGGAGAACTTCCTCCCAGTATCCCATCTAAACCTACCAGAAGCCAAGCTTGCATCAGGTCAGATTTCCATTATTTCAATTTTAAAATCATGGAATCACAGAATCATTCCAGTCACAATAGGCCTGTAAGAGCATCAGGACCAACCACCAGCCCAGCCCCACCACCATGCTCACAACTAAACCACGTGCTTGAGTGCCATATCCCCACGTGGTTTGAATTCTGTGGCACTTGAGGACACAAATTTGTGCGATCCCCTCTTGATCAGTGCTGAGACCCCTCGCGGTGCTCCTGTTCAGGCTGTTGCCAAACCTGAGGGCTAGAGCAGTACCCCAGCATAACCTGTCCCACACATGTGAGCTGTGTTGGTTCCTGGGGAGAACAGTGCAGCAGAGCTCTCTGTGCTGCTGTCCCCTGCTCAGGGTGTTCCTGCTGCTGCCCCCTCGGGGTGTTTCTTGCTGCTGTTAAGGATGTTCTCCCTGCTGCTGTTCAGGGTGTTCTGCCTGCTCGGGTTTCTCCCTGCTTAGGATGTTCTCTCTGCTCAGGATGTTCTCACTGCTCAGGTGTTCCTGCTGCTGTTCAGGGTGTTCTCCCTGCTGCTCAGGTGTTCCCTGCCGTGCTCGGCTGGCTCTGAGAGCTGCAGTCCCAGCAGAAGCAGCTGCCAAATCTGAAACTAGGTCTCACCTCACTCCATAGGCTTTGTTTTACTCGGTGTGGTTAATGCACATGTCACCAATGTGGGACACCAGTGTCCCTTGTTGGCAGAGGGAGCCTGGTAAAATACTGGTGACAAACAGTAATTACCCAGATTAGTGCACTAATCCAATGTAACAATGCGAACACATTGTAATTCACGAAAACCAAACAAGCACCGCTTACACGTGTACATTGCATTTATAGGGAAAGAAGATTCTCTAAAATAACCTATATTATCATGGAAATAATACAAGAAAATAAACACAACCAGCATTCAGAACAGAAAAGCAGCAAAGCTTCATTGCTAATTCCCAAGTGGAAGGATACAGGCCTTTTTATTCCATTAGGAATAGCTTTAAAATCAGCAATTCCAGGCAATATTCACTCCGGAATGCAAAAGAAATTGGCCCAGGAGAAGTCAAACCTACTCTAATAAAATGTTGGTGACGTATTTGTGTATACAGCTGTCAGTAGTGAAACTGAAAGTAAAAGCATCCTGTCTGATATTCAGATTTGAAAGTTAGTTTTGAAAAGCTGGAACAGAAAAGGTCCACCAATACCATATAAGTGATGGGAAAAAGAGAAAATGAGAGGTTTTACATGTTTTCTATTGAACAGTGAGAAGACTGAAAGGTGATAATTATATTTCCATTACTGAGAAGTACTTTACTCGAATACAGGTTGTGAGACTTACGTAGATTAAACTGGTGTGAGATAAAACTGAAACAAGAGTGCGGGGGGCAGTTCTGACCACAAGCCCTGGGAAGGCCAGTGTGTTTTCACTGGGACCTCCCTCACATAATAACATCTCGGAATAACTCACACAGCTCCTTGCTGGCTGATAGAATCTGAAAGCCAAAGTTCACAAAGACTTTAAGTTCCTTTACAGATAATTCCAGACTCTTACTACAGGTCATCTTTATTTAAGGATAAAAGTTTTGTAAAGCCACACACTGAAACCTTGTAGAAAAAATAGTGAAACAGTTTAAACCTGATTTTCTGAGGGATTTCACCAATTAATATTTCAGTACCATGCAGGGAAAAGCTCCAAACTCATATTGAAACTGGCTTTCCTTACAGGCAGGATTGGTTCAGCTCATTCTCAATCACAGCTTCAGACCAGGGGCACTGCTTATCCAACCTAAATTTATATCTGAGATACCAGGTAGAAGGTAGCTCCCTGGTATCCAATGGGATTCAGCTGCAGTTCACCTTTGTTCATCTGGAAGGTCTGGGTTGCCCCCAGGTACATAGTGGCACCATTCCAAGACCTGTGGGATGAGCAGGGGATGGCTGGTGCTGATGCAGCCCCCTCTGTAGCAGCCACCGTGTTCAGGCTGAGACATCCTGCCTTAAACAGCCATACCATAACCATGACATTACCTGCAATGTCATCATTTTTGGAGACTCAAAACAGATCCTTCACAGTTTCCTGATGACAGAAAAGGTGTTATACCAAAGACGTAAACAAAGACAACACTGCATTCCATTACAGAGCAGAAGTTTTCTGTGCACAGAACATAAGCCAAGCAGTTGATGAATCGTTACCTCGATTCCAGTGCCTGAAGGGGCTCCAAGAGATCTGGACTTCAGACAAGCAGTGACAGGACAGAGGGGAAGGGCGTCCCACTGCCAGAGGTGAGTTTAGTTGGGATGTTGGGAAGGAATCGTTCCCTGTGAGGGTGGGCAGGCCTTGGCACAGGGTGCCCACAGAAGCTGTGGCTGCCCCTGGATCCTTGGCAGTGCCCAAGGGCAGGCTGGACATTGAGGTTTGGAGCAGCCTGGGACAGTGGGAGGTGTCCATGGCAGAAGGTGGCACTGGATGAGGTGTAATGTCCCTTCAACCCAAACCATTCCATGATTCCATGATCACTGAGTCCAGCCGCTCCCCCAGCACTCCCCCGACCACCCTAGGCCATGTCCCCAGGTGCCACATTCACACCACTGTTAGATCTCGTCAGGGGTGGGGACTGGGCAGCTGGGCCAGGGCTGGAGAGCCCTTTCCAGGAGGAATCTTCCAAATATCCTGCCTAAACCTCTTCTGGTGCAGCTTGAGGCCATGACCTCTCATCCTGTCATTTATTACCAGGGAGCACAGCCTGACCCCCACCTGGCTGTCCCCTCCTGTCAGGGAGTTGTGCAGAGCAGAAGGTCCCCCCGAACCCGCTTTTCTCCAGGCTGAGCCCCCACAGCTCCCTCAGCCCGGTGCTGCAGACACTTCCGCAGCTCTGTTNACCACCCTAGGCCATGTCCCCAGGTGCCACATTCACACCACTGTTAGATCTCGTCAGGGGTGGGGACTGGGCAGCTGGGCCAGGGCTGGAGAGCCCTTTCCAGGAGGAATCTTCCAAATATCCTGCCTAAACCTCTTCTGGTGCAGCTTGAGGCCATGACCTCTCATCCTGTCATTTATTACCAGGGAGCACAGCCTGACCCCCACCTGGCTGTCCCCTCCTGTCAGGGAGTTGTGCAGAGCAGAAGGTCCCCCCGAACCCGCTTTTCTCCAGGCTGAGCCCCCACAGCTCCCTCAGCCCGGTGCTGCAGACACTTCCGCAGCTCTGTTCCTTCTCTGGACTCGCTCCAGCCCCTCAGTGTCCTTTCCGTGAGGAGCCCGAGCCTGTCCCCGCAGTGCAGACACCTCAGCCGTGCCCGGCACAGGGAGCTCGGCTCTCCCTCACGCCGGGACCCTCAGCCCCGCGCTGCCCCCACCCCGCCTGAGTCACCGCCAGCCCGGCCCGGCCCTCACGGCGGCGGCGGCTGCCGGGCGGGACGAGCTGGGACATGAAAGGTGGAACAGGCGCTGCCACGCCCGGGGCTGCGGGGAATCTCGCTTAACCCTTCCCTGCCCGCGGGGCCCCGGCTCCGGGAGCGGGGTCGGTGATGAGGGCAGACAGGAGGCCACGGCTGTCGGCCTCAGACCCCTTCCACGGCACCCCCCAGGGACACGGGGGCCGCCGCAGGGGAGAGGCCGCTGCCCCCGACCCATCCTGCTGCCACGGTGTCACTGTCCAGGAGCCGCTGCTCGTCTGTCCCAAACAGACCCAGAGCACGAGAAGTGCCCGAGGAGCCCAAATCCCCCTTCCTGGGAGCCGCGGGGCTGCGAGCGAGCTGGGACCAGCGCCCAGGGGCCCTGCCCGGGCCTGCGGGCCAAGGCGTGCGGCCGGGGCTGGGCCGGGGGTCCGTGCCACGGGCCGCGACAGGACAGGAGCTGCGGCGCGGCTCTGCCCCGCTGCCAGCGCCGAGCTGGTCCGACAGGCTCGGGGCAGACGGAAGGGAGAGGCCTCCGGCGGCTCAGGAATGCGCAGCCCTTATCTCTGGCTCCCTGCGCGCCCGGGGAGGGAACAGCTCTCCGGAGTTTGCCTTTCTCTCGCTCTTACTCACCCCCGCTCTGCCCTGGGTGGAGCCTCGCTCGCCTGGCTCCCAGGTGAATCAGGTTGCAGGCACGTCCAAGTGAGCAGACAGTGACCCACCACCTGCCCCAGCTCACCTGGGAAGGTAGAGAAGGGTGGGGACCTTGTGGGTACCTGCATGGCCGCCTGAGCCAGAGAGTGACCCACTACCTACCCAGCACCAGCCCGGCTTCCCTGGTAAGGTAGGAGAAGGGCAGATACCTCCCGGGGTACCTGTATGGCTGCGTGAGGTGGAGGGCAAAGGCTGGGGAGGGCCTGTTCTGCTCCTCTGCACAGGACTGAGCACCCGGCGTCTGGGACAGGGAATTCCATAGGCCATCCACGGCCAGGAGGCTGCTACTTCTGTGCGGGAAGGCTCCAGTGGCAGGAGCTTCCAGTCACGCCATGATGGCAAGGAGGGAGAGAGACAGAAGATGAGAGAAGCAAGGGGGGCGAGAGAATGTCCCAGTGCTGGCAGCAGGGACTGGGAATGGGGAAGGAATGGACCCAGAATGTCTCAGTGCAGGCAGCAGGGATTGGAGATGGTGAGGGAAGGGACCTGGAATGTCCCAGCTGTGTCGGGGATGGCAAGGGAAGGGACCCTTCTGTCCTTGCTTATCAAACACTTCACACAGTTGTGTCCCTTCCCCTTTGAGAAATCCCTGAGGAGCGAATATACCCAAACTCAGCCTCATTCTTCGGGAAGAGTCTTGCAGCCTAATTGAGCTGCCCATAACAGCTCGAGCTGGTCTCCTCTTTGGAGCAGGAAGGCTGTAATGGTCAGAAGATGGGTACAGAGGGGCCGTGCTGTGAGGGCCAAGGTCTCGGTGGGCAAGGAGCTGGGAAGCAGCTCCCAAGGCCCCTGCATTCCACAGAGATGGACTGCGTGTGCTGACACAGCCCACGAGCCCTGGCACAGCCACGCACGTACGGGCAGGAGCACGGACAGATGCGTGTGGACAGGCGTGCACGGGCTCACAGGCTGGCACCTGCTGAGTTTTCCATAGGTGTGAGCCCAACAGACCTCAGGACTTGCGTGTGAGGACAGGAAGGGGATGGTTCCGTGTTGCTCACTCTAAATTGGCCAGGGTCAATAGGGGTCAGTTGTGGATCGTGCCTGGCCTGAGGATTGGGTTCTCCGTCTAGAACAGTTAGAAAGGGAAGAGGCACCTCTGAAGGAACAGAAGAACTGGTCACATCCTTCTGCTGCTGAAACATCTAATTTGTGGAAGCTGCAATAAGCTCAGCTGCAAGAGAGGCCAAAAATAGGTCAGTAACAGCAAACTGCCCAAACGGGAGCAGTGAAAGTGGTAGCAGTGACACCAGTTCCCAGTTTCCTGTGCAGATATTCTCCCTGGATCAGGAGGCAGGAGAGCACAGTGTGTCCTAATCCCATTAGATGGACACATGGGAGCTGCGTTTTAGGGAGAGAAAGTTGTTTTCATTTTGGTCTCACTCCTATTTACCTGAGGGACTTTATAGTTGCATTTGAGGGGTAAAAAGAGAGTTGGATTTGCTGTGACCTGGAAATAGGAGTATTCTGAGGGGGGAGAAGGTCTTGCTCTTCATATGGTTTAGGGGAGATTGCATGCCAAAGGAAAAAGTTGTTGTTCTCCCATCCCTGGAAGGTTCAAGGATGGGATGGGGCTGGGAGCAACCTGGTCTATTGGAGGATATCCCTTCCCATGGCAGGGGGTTGAGACAAGATGAGTTTGAAGGTCCTTTCCAACTCTAACCAGCCTCTGATTCTGAGATTCTGTAAGTGTGGAAATGTCTGTATGCTGCTGTCAGAGCAGGGTCGTGGCTCAGGACAGATTCACCCATGTTCTAGACAAAATTTTTCTGGCAACCACAACTTTCCAGGCAATGGAAATTCACCTCCAAACCCTGCAGGACTGGAATTCTTTGCATTTTACAGTTACATGGGACACGTCTGGACTGCTTAATCAGCCCCCATGTGCTGGATTTTTGTAGTCTTAACAAGGAAGAGGAGATTGATGAGTCCATTTCTAAAATCAGTGTGTGTGGGAAGTAAAAGTCAAGGGCAGCACATGGTTTTCCTTCTCTAAATTAGACCTTACACTGATTGTCCTTTTTTTTAAAGTTCTCTGTTTTAGACTTCTTATATTTGCTACCTTTTGAACAAAAGCCCAGGGAAGGGGATTGGCTGGAGTACAGTGAGTGTGGCACGAGCATTGCTGTCACAGATGTGGCACTGGGACACGGTGGCCTTGGCAGTGCTGAGAGAGCGGCTGGACTCGAGGGGCTCCAGGGGCTTTTCCAGCCCAAGGGATTCTGTGATTATTCAGATAATCTGCTAAGAGACACCTTTGGGTGCAGGATGATATTTCATTTCCAGCTGCTGTAAACATCAGGTTTTGTGCTGGTGACTCCCCACAGCTCAGATTTCCCTGTCCACTCTGTACCCTTGCTGCATGGGACAGTTAAGGCTGACAGGTTCACGTGCTGCCACTGTGGGACACAGTGACAGGTGTCTCAGTAACCACTTCACAAAGAAAATTACAACATGTCATTCTTCTGCCATTCTTCCCTTCCTCTGGCCTGCAGAAAGATCCCCTAGGTATTCCGAATGCCTGGCCACTTTCTGATTCTCCAGCAAAGAATGTTCTGTGGGATCCCTTGCTCTAGTAAGCAGAGATGAGTGAGAGTGCAGTGGGTTTTGGAGGTGCAGACCAGGCTTCAGTTCTACTCTGCCACAGGCCTGTAGCATTCAGGGCATTCACTGCTCACCTGAGACACAGAAAGAGTTCTTGGAGCCATTTATCAGGGGCAGCTGCCACAGGTATGAACACAGCAAGTGCAGCTGCTGTCTCTGGAAGCTCAGTGAAAAACTGATTATTTGACGCAATTTCTCATCTAATGGCCGAAACTTCTGAAGTGAAACTCCCAGCAGCAGGCAGAAGTACTGTCTTTTTTTAATGATGACTGAGATCCACGTGAGACTATCCAGAGTGAAGAATGGGGTGACATTCTCTCAGATGATTAACATGGAGTGATCAGCTGTTCAGATGACCAGAGGAGAAGGTCTGGGAGCATTATATGGCATTGTAACAGGAGTAGCAAATTCCCACCAGAAATTCTGACAGTGATACAGGCTTTGAGCCTACTGCCTGAAGAGGACATTGAGAAGGAGAACATGGTAAGACTCAGCAGGAAATGCAGAGAGAAGAATGCAAAGAGAAAATAATAAGAATTAGGACTTGGCAGAGGCAGTTGTAGCTAAAAAAGTGTCTCATCCAGGTTACTGCCCATATTTCACTGTCCTGTTCTGAGGAATGTGTCTGAGCCCTGCGTGGTGAGAAGAGCAGTTCATGGGAAGGTGTCCAGCATCCATTACCACACAGCCACAGAAGGGTTTGGGTTGGAAGGGACCTCCAGGACCATCTCCTCCACCCCCCTGCCCTGGATACCTTACCCTGTCCCAGGCTGCTCCCAGCCCCATCCAGCCTGGCCTTGGACACTTCCAGGGTAGCCACAGCTGCTCTGGGCAGGTTCCTCTTGGCCCCAACTCTTGTACGATTCCATGGCCACGTGTTCTGGCTAAAGCAGGAAAATGTGGGCTACGCTTCAAAACTACAAATGCCACACCCTCTAAGGCTGGCAGGGTCCTTTTCAGGAGAAGTCCAACCCTTGGGACAGAAAATGAGCCCATGCAGAAGCAGCTTCTGGAGAGGACGAGCATGTCCTGCTCTTCATACAGGTTCTTCCTCTGCAGCAAGATCAGAAAGCACGGGCTTGTCCTTCCATCACATGGTGCGGAATTAAAAACCCCACACCTTAAACCATATTCGAGGAGACAAGTCCCTTCCCAGATCATTTACCAAGTACAACATTTTCTTGAGAGCAAGCTAACACTTTCCATGTCTCATTGTCACCATGTCTGCTCCAGTCATTTTCCCTCAGGCATTGCTGTCCTCTCCTAAACCCAACCCTCCCAGAACATCAGCAGTCTGTTTGCATAGGATCTTTCCTATTTTTCTGAGACTAGATATTTTCTTTTGAATAATTGATTTGTAAACTTCGTGTAGTGAGCCATTTTGGAAACATGAATTTTTTCACAGCCCACCCTAAGAGATGTCAGTGATGCCACTGAACGTGGTGTACAGGCCGGGTGAGGCCCACCACAGGGATCAAAAGTGCCTTGATTCATTTGCCCGTAGTTGGGAAGTCCTTCAGGTGTTGCTAGCACAGAGGGGTTTGTGGCTGCTGTGCAGAGTGTGGGCTGAAGAACAGTCTGGCTGTGCTGTCTTTCTTTTCTTGGTGCTGTCTAGGGCAGTGAGATGAGATGGTTGAGCCCAGGAACTTGTGTCTGTACTTGCACATAAGGGGTCTGGAGAACAGGTCGGGTCTTCCCAGCCCTTTGCAGACCCTAGGATCCAGCCCTGCTTCCTCGCAGGCAGCTCCTTCCTGGGTGCTCCAGGCAGCCTGGGCTCCTGGGAGTGTCCCAAAGCAGCGGAGCAGGTCCGGCCGGGGAAGGGATCACCTGAGCGAGGCAGCTGGGAACTGGCTGTGCAGGCAGAACACGTCACAACAAGCACTGGAGTCAGCACAGGGAGGTAGATGGAGCCAGCCCCAGGTGCTGAGGCATCAGCAGGGCTGGCACCAGGCACGGCAGATGAGAGACAAAGGGAGCACTGAGCCGGTTCCCTTTTGCTTAGACTGGGCAAACACAGTCCAGGGCCCTTGATTCACACCTGGCACAAAGGCTCTGGAGAAAGGCAGGTCCTTTTATTTATTTATTTATTTTAATATGTAGGGCCTTGTGGTGATCACAGCATGTCTGAATCTGTGATTTCCTGCTGCTCTGTTAAGAGAAAAATAGTAAAAGTGTTGAAATGGAACATAATATGGACAGGCACCAAATGCCGCCCACATCAACAGGTCTGTGCTTTTCCCAGTTCCTGCTCCTATAATGAATCCAGAGGTAAAGGGACAGTTTTTACTTCCAGCTTCTTTTCCTTACATTTCCTTACGTCAGCCACTTTTCCTTACATTAAATATTCCATGTGGTTGAGTGTTTTTCAGCATGGAGGAATCTGCAGGCCGTGATCACATCTGACTCTTCCCTTTATTGAGGGGTCTGACAGCTTTTAGGAATCTCAAAACCGAATGCATGTGACAAGTATCAGAGCCACTAAAGTCACTCCCATTTGTACCAGTGGGAACAGAGGCAGATCTCAGGCCAGGCCAAAGGGAAACTTCCCTTGGAGACTCCCTCCTCACCCCGCCTTGATCCCATAGGGATTGCTGAGGCCTGACTGCTCCTTCCTTTCCGCCTGCTCCTCTCCTCCTGATGTTGTTTTGGCCACGGAGGGGAGTGACTCCCTTGGGACTCCCCATGCACCGGTGCAGCAGAGCAGCAGCAGCAGTGCAGTGCCTTTGGCACAGCCCAGGCAGATGGGCGGAGCAGACCTGGATCCTGCTCCTCTTCAGCCCATTCTATCGGCCTTCATCTCCCACTTAAGTTCCCAACAAGCTGCTTCGTGCTCTCCTTTATCCATTGCCCCCGAGCATGGGAGGAGTTACTGCAAAGAGCCGCGGAGCTGCTTTCTGTTCTCCTGCAGCTTCCTCCTGCAAAACCCAGCCAACAGCCCAGGTGCTGTGCGGAGGAGAGTGCCAGCAGTACTCACACCTCCTTCTTTCTGTGGGCTCACTGGAGCTTCCTGTGCAGGGCCAAGAGTTTGGCTTGCTGGCCCTCGTGTGTCCCTTCCAGCTGAGGAGATTCTGTGGTTCTTTCCACACCATTCTGTGTACCTGTCTGTGCTCGTGCTTGTCCCAGCCATTGCTTTAGGAGAAGGAAGTATATCTGTAAAGGGAAATATAGGTTGGATATTAGGAAAAAGTTTTTTACAGAAAGGGTGATAAAGTACTGAAATGGTCTGCCCAGGGAGGTGGTGGAGTCACCATCCCTGGATGTGTTTAAGAAAAGACTGGATGTGGCACTGGGTGCCATGGTTTAGTTGAGGTGTTAGGGCAGGGGGTTGGACTCAGTGATCTTTAAGGTCTCTTCCAACCTGGTCGTTCTGTGTGTGATTCTGTGTGTGGGTGAGAAGGATTTCTTGGGAAGAAACTAAATTTTGCAGATCTGGTTCTGAAGGTTCTGATCATGAGTGGTGATACTTCTAAATTTATGGACATAATTTCATAGAATGATCACTTAGGACAGCAGAGAAGTGCATGAAATGCCAAAGAATGGTAACAGACTTCTAGAATGTGTGAAGAAGTGACACTGTGACACGTCAGTGTGGGCTGGAACCCTGCTGCTTTAGAAACAGGCTAGGACAGCTGGGGATGTTCAGCTGGAGAAGAGAAAGCTCCAGGGACACCTTAGAGCCCCCTTCCAGGGCCTAAAGGGGCTCCAGGAGAGCTGGAGGGGGACTTTGGACAGGGGCCTGAAGAGACAGGACAAGGGGGAATGGCTTCCCACTGCCAGAGGGCAGGGATATTGGGAAGGAATCATGGAATGTTTTGGGTTGGAAGTAGCTTGAATCTCATCCAGTCCCACACCCCTGCCATGAGCAGGGACACCTTCCACTAGCCCAGGTTGCTCCAACCCTGTCCAGCCTTGGACACTGCCAGGCATGGGGCAGCCAGAGCTTCTTGGGGCAGCCTGTGCTAGGGCCAAACCACTCTCACAGGGAGGAGTGTGTCCCCAATATCTGACTCATCCTCCTGCCAAAGCTGCCTCCCATCCTCTAGGTCAGTTCTGGTATAAAGCATTGACAGTTCTGAGCAGGATCTTGGTAGGATGGATTGTGTGACAGGGTACAGGGCAGTCTCGGTGTTAAAACAGTTGAGGTCTGAGCACTGAGGCTTTAGCAGGCTGATCTGTTAATGTCTGGGAGAAAAAATAAGAGAATATTTGGCCAAACATGAGCATGTCTTTTAGAAGACGAATCCTATCCCATATATCTTGGATATTATTATTTTCCATCACCTATGAGGGGCTGCAGATAGGCATGCCATACAGGTGCATTTGGTCACTGATCCTGGAGAGCAATCCTGGGTCTGAGACTTGGGGGTTTGGGGACATTCCAGGTGCCTTTGGGCATCTGAAGCTCAGCAGGTGTGACAGAGTCTCTGCAGAGACCCTCAGCCCCTCCAGGCAGCAGCTGGAGGCCAGGCCAGGTACCTTCGGGCATGCCAGGTGACACGGAGAGCCTCTGTGAGCACCTCAATTGCTGCCCTGGCTATGGTTTGTTTGCACTTTATTTATGGTGACTTTTCCAAGGCCTAAGGGCTCAGTGATAGGGAGAAGTAGATTTCTCCCCTTGCTGCCTAATTTACCTTCTGGAATTTTTCTTTCCTGCAGCACCAGGGGCTTGGCTGCAGGGTCAGTAGGGATATTGCAGTGTGCTCAGTGGGCTGAAGAACATCTCAGGTCCTGTGTTGGTGTTTTCTGCTCAAAAAATCCAGCTTCAGACAATTGCTGGAATTTTTTCCCAGGTCATATGGCAAAGGATTCCTTTTCTTTTCTGGCTCATGCTGGGGCAGTTCTCTCCCACTCTTCCTGGGAAGCATTTCCTGATAAAATTGTGGCTGTTGAAGGCATGGAGGACTTTGGCGATGTGCTTGAGCTTTCCCCTTCCCTTCTGGAGGTACACTGCAGGGTTTTTGGGCTATGGCACTTCAGGGCCTCAGTTTTCCAATATTGTCATGGAAATGGATGGAGGGATGTTCAGGGTTCCCTCTGGCTGAACACACCTCACAGCTGCTCACAGCTGCAGGCGCTGGGTTGACATGAGCTCCTCTCCTCCTGTACCACTGACAGCTCAGTGCCTGAGCTCTAACTGCACACAGAATATCTTGTTGCCCATTATAAAGAATATTTTGTTACTCATTATAAAGACCCCCAAGCAAATTGCCACACCTTCTTCTTTTTAGCATTCTCATTTCTCCCCCAAATCCTCATTACTCATGGCAGAAGATTTTGTAAACTGGGACCAGCGATTAAAATAAAATCAAGTTCCTAATTAAATAAAATAAACAAGCATGTAAGCAAGTGAAATTCTCTATTAGTTACAGGCTGAAAATCTGTATTTGGGGTATTTTCAGTTTGTGGCTCAGTTCCTTTGACAGTTTTGATGGTTAGGGTGTGTGTCCAGCCTTCTGTCCCTCTGAGGGGAAACCTGACCTTGTGCTCCCTGAAATCCAGTTAAAAGGGACCAAGGCTTAAAGCATGGAGTGCCCTACAAAATACATGGACTACACAGTTCCGGAGTAAAAAAATAACAGGGCAATGTGGCACAGTAAGTAATCCATCTCCTGTTTCCTGAGGCATTTCCACCAAATCCAGCCTTGCGCTGGGATAACAGACACACTTGGCATGGAGCAAGACTAGTTAAGAGAGAAGTAAAAAGACAGGAGTTTAAAGGCCAGTTCTGTCTTAGAAACCTCCCTCTGCACACAAATATCAGCCAGAAGTGGTGTGTGATTGTTTCCATCTGGTTTGGAGAGGAATTGCTTTCCAAAGAGTGCATGGTTTGATCCAGAACTGGGGAGCCAGCCTAGCAGTCAGCAGCTTCACAACACCAAATCTGAGCCAGGGCCTCAGAGCTCTGCCAGCTGCAAACAGGTCATCCCAGGGCTGGAGCAGAGCAAAACAAAATTCTAAAAAATCCATTAACTAAGTGCACAATCCATCTGAATTCAGCAAAATGGGCTGTAGCAGGAGAAATTTAATTTATTCCTTGACCTGAACTCAGCTCACACCCACCAAAGTGACAAGGTCATAAATATCCTTAGAGGTTCCAGGTAATTTCTTCCCTTCTGCATTACCTGACAGGGAGGGATTTTGGAAGATTAATGCAATATCCAGAATTTTGTGTGTGTGTGTGCGTATATATACACATGTGTTTATATGTGTGTGTGTATGTGTGTATAGCTATTTATTTATTTATTTATATGTATAAACCAGCATTTTTCATGCGAACTGAGAATTCATCAGCATGGTGGTGTTCTTGTTGCAACCCAGGGAATTAAGGGATGCCAACAATTAATGGAATGATAGAAGCACAAGGTAGTTTGGGTTGGAAGGGACTCATTTTGCTCCACCCCATGCCCTGGGCAAGGACACCTTCCACCAGACCAGGTGGCTCCAAGCCATGGAGCACGTGAAGAGCTGGGGCAGACACCTGTGGGGACACAAACACAACTTGTGGTTTTTATTTCACAGTTATGAGCTGTGGCTCTTTCCAGGCCCCCTCCAAGCATCCCCTGCAGGTTGCGCCTGATCATCCCTGACCTGCCAGGCCAGCAGCCCACCCCCATGACTGGGTCAGGGGTACCAGGACACCCCAGTGTCTCAGGGAGACCCATGAGGATCAGCTTGCTTTCACATCAAATTCACTTTTTCGCTGCTGCCATTTTCCCTGCTCATTCACAAATGTCCTCAGTACCACATGGGGAGCTCCAGTGACTCCTCAGTCAAACACTGGGAGCAGAGCCCAACCCCACCTGGCTGCTGCCTCCTGTTAGGGAGCCGCAGAGCCATGGGAGTTCTCCCAAACCAGCCCAGCTGAGCACAGGTGTTTCCTGGAGTTCTTCTGTTCCTGCCACCTGCCAGGTTCGTTTTCTGCCCGTTTAGTCCCTGTGCTGGCAGCAGAGATGCCCTGCTCACAGTTTGTAGATGTCTTCTCTGTCTGAGGAATCAGAGTTCAGGCATAAGCCACCCTTTTTTGGGAGCTGAGGAGTAAAAGATCCATATCCCCAGCCCACTCTGGCTGTGAGTTCCTTCTGAACCTGTGAAGCGCTGCTGTTTTCTGTGCTCCTACCCAGTAACAGTCAGCATTACCTGATGCTTATTTAAAGCTCAGTCTTCTCCCTCTTCATTTATAACTGTAATGAAATAATTTTATTAATCAATATAAAATTGCTTTGCCACTTCACCAGCATGACATTTCCCCTGCTGTTGTGATTGTCCAGCAGTACCACAGGGTTCTTCTGATGCTTGTTCCTGCCGATGTTGCACTTGGTCCTTTGTGTCTCACACTCCCATCTCTGAGCACTGTGAGCAGTTTGCTGTGAGACCTCTGTCCCCTTCGTGGGTCACATCTGAATGAGCTGGATTTGCTGTTCTTCTGTCCAAGATCAATGGAACACGGGAACAAGTCCTTAAAATGACACGACACTGCTGAAATAGTTAAAAGCAGGAACATTGGTGACTTGAGCATCCTCAAATCACAGAATCCCAGGATGGTCTGAGTGGTGGCCTACAGCTGGCCTGTAGGCCTTGCAGTATAAATAATTAGAAATTTGTAACTGAAATATGTGATTGATTACCTAATTACCTTGCTTATGTAATTTGACCAGTGAAAGCAGGCCCAGGCTGTGGGGACTCAGGCTGCTTTCAGCTGGTTAACCAGGAGGTGACTGGCTCAGCCAGCAAGGACTCACCTCACGGGCTCCTTATGCACAAAGAGAAGTGAGATCTCAGTGAAGCGGGCTGTTGCTGCATGAGCACCGAGTGTCTTGTCACTTGTCTGTCTCCGAAAGTGCGACAGGTCTGAGTGGGAAGGGACCTTAAAGACCATTTTGTTCCATGCCCCTGTGATGGGCAGGGGCACCTTCCACCAGAGATACCTACTGGAGTGCTCTGTACTTTCTTCTCTTACACAGAGAAAAAAAGACAGAATTAGAGTGGGAAGATAAATGCAGGCAATTCGGACTGTATAGGCAGCTGCATGCGTGAACTCTAAAGATGATTATCTGTTGCGGTACATCACATGTGGACCTGTTGGATTTTCCTATCCTTATATTCAGACCATAGTTTTTCCTGTTGTATCATGCAGCTTCACCAGGAGTTCAGTTTGGAGCAGGAGTAACACAGCACTGCTGTGTGCTGGGCAGGTGGTCGGATAAGAACTTGAAACTGGTTTATCCTTACAGCTCTTAGTGAGCGATAGTCTGGGTCTGAGCTCTTTCTCTCCCTCCCATTGGCAATCCCTCCCATTTTGGAGGCAGATGTGTTGGATGGCAATGACAGTAGTGACCCTCACCTCCTGTGCTCACTCCAGCAGAGTCACTCTTTTGAGGATCACCAGGAAGTCTCTGCTGGCACCTCAGTGCTGGGCTGCAGGAAAATAACATTCCAGCACTGACATGAGTTCAGAGTCTAAAGCCAAAGGGCTTTGAGCAGTTTGTGGGTCAGTCAGATATTACTGTTGTGGCACAACAAACGTTTCTTTCAAAAATGGGTTAAAATCAGGGTTGTCTCTAGTCTCAAATAATTGTCCCCTATAGACAGTTATCAAATATTGCATGTGAGCCCCATTCAGCTCTGTTTCTTCTTAACATGAGGAGACTGAAAAAGTGATCCCTTGTTTTTTATTTCTTCATTCATCTCATGAAGACTCCTCTGCCTTCTGACAGTGTTACAGCAGCAGGACACCCCTGTACTCACCTGCCCCCACCTGCTTCTGTTCACGTGGTTCAACACCCAATCTCTAAGGGTCCAGAGGGTGCCCTCGTCTTCAGGCAGGAGCTTTTGGTTTAGGGCCACATAACATAGTAAATAAATTCTGTAGCATTTGGAAATGAATTTTAATGGAGTGTAGATAATAACCACCTACAGCTTTGCTCTTGACTTTAAAACAAATGATAAATTGAAGCTTAGCAACCAGCAGCTAAAAGAGAAAGTTGGTCATTCTGTTGGATGCATTGGCCTTGCTTGTCCCAGGGCTGCCTGGTTGATTTGTTCCTTATTTTGGCCCAAAACAGTTAACTGTGTGAAGGTAATGGTTAAGTGACTCACACCTTTGCCTAATTTTAGGTTCCCGTGCCTTTGGATTGAACTTTTTCCAGTGTTGCGCACGTTCTTTAATCTCTGCCTTTGCTCTGTGAGGAAGATGCATTGCTGTCATGGCACCGCTGCATCTCATAGATGTTTTTTCTTTCCCTGCAGCTTTCCCTCCCCTGATGGCTCGTCGATCCCAAAGCTCCTCACAGGGGGACAACCCCCTGGACCCCAACTACCTTCCCCCCCACTACAAGGAGTATTACCGCCTGGCCCTGGACGTGCTCACGGAGGAGGGCAGGGAGAGTTACCAGCGCTTCCTGGCCGAGGAGGCGGCCCCCGACTTCCTCTGTGGCTCCGAGGTGGATCACATAATCCAGAACCTCCAGAAGCCCCAGTACGCCCACCAGGAGGGCAGCACAGATGCGGCGGGGGACAATGACATGGACGGGTCCTCCGGGACCTACTGGCCCATGAACTCGGATCTGGCCGTTCCTGAGCTTGACCTGGGCTGGCCGATGGTCTTTGGCTTCAGGGGAACAGAGGTGACAACGCTGGTGCAGCCGCCCCCGCCAGACAACCCCAGCATTAAGGAGGAGGCTCGCAGGATGATTCGAGCAGCTCAGCAGGTGAGACAGGGAGAGCCCAGACAGAGCAGAGGCAAAATCACATCTGTGCCAGGGAAGCATCAGGACAGAGAATCGTAGTGCAGTGGTTTGGGTCAGAGAGACCTTAAAGCTCATCCAGTTCCACCCCCTGCCATGGGGATGGACACCTTCCACTATCCCAGGCTGCTCCAAGCTTCATCCAACCTGGCCTTGGACACTTCCAGGGATGGGGCATCCACAGCTGTACCAGGGCCTTATCAATTTTTCCCAATATCTCATCTAACTCTGCCCTCTGGCAGCTTGTTTTGTCACTCCAGGCCCTTGTACAAAATTCCTTTTGAGCTCTCCTGGAGCCACTTTAGGCACTGGAAGCAGCTGTAAGGTTTTCCTGGAGCCTTCTCTTCTCCAGGCTGAGCAACATCAGGTCCTCTGCCAATTCCCTTAACTTTTCTTCCAGAACCTGACAGTGGAGCAGGATGATTGAAATCCACCACTGACTGCACCAAAGCTTGTCTCTGCTCTGCTGTCATGGCACCGTGTCCTAGGCCATGCTAAAATACACCAAGAGTTCACAGAATCCCAAAACATTAGAGAAGGGAACATTGGAACATTGGAAGGGGCCTCTGGAGCTGGTGCTGTCCACACCCCTGCTCAGAGGAGGTCAGTTAGAGAGGGTCACTCAGGATGTGTCCTTGAGCATCTCCAAGGGTGGAGACTGAACCTTTCTGGACAGCCTGTTCCCATGTTGATGGTCTCCTAACAGTCCCAAAGGCTTTTCTGTAATTGAGCTGTAATTTCCTGTGTTTCAGTTTGTGTCTTGTCCTCTCCCTGGGCACCACTGAGAAGAGTTTTACTCCTTCCTTACACCCTTCCCATCAAGTATTTATACTCAGGGAGCTGGGAAGGACAGGGAGGCAGACGTGTGAGGCTGATTCCCCTATAATCAGCACATGGATGCAGCTGAGTAGGGGCTGCCTGAATGCTGGCCAGGAAGTCACCTAAAAATGGCACATGGATGTTGGAGTGGGAGGACCAGTTCCATACACCATCCACTGTGATTACATGGCCAAAAAATTCATGGAATTATTAGATTGATGAGCCAGGAAACACCCAGGGAGGTTTCCTCTCACCTGCATGCACAGAACACGTATCTTCCTGGAAATTCTCTTTCCAGTTGGGGACCCACAGTGCTTAACGGGATCTTTAACTGGGATGTTTCCTGTTTCAGAAGGAAGCTGGGATGGGGACAGTGCAGCTTTGGGGTGTGAGAGGCTGGGAAGCGTGGTTGGTCGGGGCACGAGGCAGCACAGTGGCTGATGTGTCCCTGTGTCCCTTCTCCAGGTGGTGGCCATCGTGATGGACGTTTTCACCGATGTGGATCTGCTGTTCGAGGTGCTGGATACTGCTTCTCGCCGAGTGCCTGTCTACATCCTGCTGGATGAAATGAACTCCCAGCTCTTCCTGGACACAGCTGCCAAGTGCAGAGTCAACCTGAACTATGTAGAGGTGAGCAAAGACCTGCCCTACCCGATTGGTGTCCTGAGGGGGTGTGTCCTGCAACACAGAGGGCTGGTATGGCAGGAAACACCTGAGAAAGGGGAGAGCAGGCGGTACCCTGGTGAAAGATGGGTGTGAAGAAAGTGAGGAGAGCTGGCAGGACACGGGGTGAGGGACCTGGGGATGTGCTGAGAAGGGTTTGTACATCGGTGTGTCCGCAGGCAGAACCACTGGAGCCGGAGGATAATCCCAGTCAGGGGTGGTCACCAGGAGCAGGGAGCTCATCCTTCCCCTGTACTCAGCACTGGTGAGGCCACACCTCGAGTGCTGTGTCCAGTTCTGGCCCCTCGGTTTGGGGAGGACCTTGAGACGCTCGAGCGCGTCCAGAGGAGGGAACGAGGCTGGAGAGGGGCTTGGAACACAAACCCTGTGAGGAACGACTGAGGGAGCTGGGGCTGTTTAGCCTGGAGGAGACTCAGGGGTGACCCCATCACTCTCCACAGCTCCCTGAAAGGAGACTGCAGTCATGTGGGGTTGGTCTCTTTCACCAGGCAGCACTGACAGAACAAGAGGACACAGTCTCAGGCTGCATCAAGGGAAATATAGGTTGGATATTAGGAAGAAGTTTTTTACAGAAGGAGTGATCTGGAATGGCCTGCCCAGGGAGGTGGTGGAGTCACCATCCCTAGATGAGTTTAAGGAAAGATTGGATGTGGCACTCAGTGCTATGGTTTAGTTGAGGTATTAGGGCTGGGTTGGACTCAATGATCTTTAAGGTCTCTTCTAACGCAGTGATTCTGTGATTCTGTGTGCGAATGGGGGTTAAAAGGAGGCAGCGAAAGAGGGGCAGGGGAGGGAATGAGGGTCCCATCTGAGCTGGTGCAATTCTGGTTTGCAGTTCCTGAGGGTGAGGACAGTGTCTGGCCCAACCTACTACTGCCGCACGGGGATGTCCTTCAAGGGGCACCTGAAGGAGAAGTTCCTGCTGGTGGACTGCATGGTGGTGCTGAGTGGCAACTACAGGTGAGGAGCCCTGTCCAGCTCAGAGGGGGCACTCGGGTGCTTCATGCATGGGCTGGCTGCAGAGGAGCTCAGTTCCCATCTGATTCATTCCAGGGAGAATTTGCCATAGCTTAAGGAGTGCAAGATTTGCATCTTAGCCTGGGCCAAATGAACTTTGACCTGTACTCACAGAATCCTCAAATCATAGCATGGTTTGTGTGGGAAGGGACTTCAAAGTTCATCTTGTTTCACCTCCACAGCCCCACATGGGCAGGGGCACTTTCCACTAGCCCAGGTTGCTCCAAGCCCTGTCTAACCTGGCCTTGGACACTGCCAGGGATGGGACAGCTGCAGCTGCTCTGGGCAACAGAAAAATGGATGGTTTTAGTGGTGGGTGGTTTTAGTTAGGATTGAGATCAGCCATTACCATCCTTTTGGGAATAACAATCTTACAGCTAAGGCGTTCATTTCTGGCAGAATAGATGTTTTTAGTGAGTTAAAGTAGAAGAATTTCTCCTTCACATATTAAAAGAGTGATGGCATAATGACCTGTCATGCTCCAAGAATGTAATCATAGAATCACAGAATGGTTTGGGTTGGACAGACCCTAAAGCTCATGTGGTTTCTCCTCCTGCTGTTGGCAGGGAGACCTTCTAGGTCAGCTTGCTCAAAGCCTGCCATGAGTTGCTTCTCATGGTGGAAGATAAACAAATAGAATTAAGGGTATTTAAAAACACAGTATATGAAGAAAAGATTGTAAGAATCTGATTAAAGTGCACATTCCTTGATAATAAGATTCCACTTTGGTTTTTTTTTTCCTGATGTTTGAAAATAATTACTCATATTTGATGCTGTCCCAAACAACTAACTGTTCTGACTGGATCATTTTTTGTTTATGAGAGCATCAAGTTAATTGTTCAGGACTACTTCTGCCACTCACATGTGCTTTGGGCTTTCAAATATTGTATCATTTCTGAAGTGGGAAGTTGTGGAAGTGTTCAAGATGAGGCTCAAGCAGGCTGGAGCAGCCTGGGCTAGTGGAAGGTGTCCCTGCAGGAGGTTGAAGCAAGGTGTGATGGTCCCTTCCAACCCAAACCAGTCTGGGATTCTGAGAGACAGGCTGATGAATTGGTAAAGCAGCATTCTGGCACTTCCACATGAATATCAGGGACAAAAGTTTTCCTCACTAAAGGACACCGAGTAGCAATTTTTTAGGAAAAATACTGCATTTTGCAGTGGAGGTAGATACACCAACTAAAGAAGGCCTTGAGCCCAGACAACCCCAAACCAACCTTTCTTCACATTAAGAATTAAAACATCTGTGGGGAATAAAAAAAAGACAGTAATTCTAAGGGTTTTGGTTAAGCCCAGCAGGCAGCCAAGCCTCACAAAGGTGTCCCTCATGATTCCCAGCAGGATGTGGCAGAGAACTGTAAAGGTGAGAACACTGCTGGGCTGTGACACAGTTTTAACAGCTAGAGCAAACCTGCACACAGGCAAGGCAAAGGGAGGGATCCCTTCCCTGCTTTCCATCGCTCAGCAGATGGGGAAAAAAGGAGAGCCTGACTTGGGAAGATGAACACCCTAACACTGAACATCTCCCTCCCTCATCTCCAGCCCAGCTCCTTCTGTTCAGTCCCTCAAACTGTGGGTGGAAGGGCTGTACCACGCCAGCAGTAAGATCTTGGCTCCTGCTGGCACATCTGCCCAGCCTTTGGGGTCCCCCTGACTGGTGTCACCTGCCAGGTGCTGAGGGTGCACACTGACTGTTGTCCAGGTCATTCCTGAGAGTGCTAAAGACAGGAACATCTGCTCCACGTAAGGATTATCATCAGCTCACACACTGGGTAACACTGACTGACTGGCTTTTTAGAACAGAAAGAATTTATTACCTGGTAAAATTCTCTGCAAAATGTGATCCCAGATCAATCAAGCTGTTAGGTTTGGGAGCAGTCATGTGTAACACGCAGCTGTAGGGGAATTGTCTGCCATTATTTTGTCCTATTTCTGCCCAACCAGAAATTCTTCAGGTGACCAAATGTTTTAATGGAAACAGGTACAGCTGAGTGACTCCACCATTTCTGTTCTCTCTTCAGCTTCATGTGGTCCTTTGAGAAGATTCACAGGAGCATTGCACACATCTTCCAGGGCGAGCTGGTGGCCAGCTTTGATGAAGAATTCCGCATTTTGTTTGCACAGTCGGAACCTCTCATTCCTCCGGCCAACGTCTTGGCAAAGGCAGAGAACACCTTTGCCATGGCTCCCTTTGCCAATAACATGCCTCTCTTCCCCAAAAAAGGCCCCCTGATGTTCCAGAGGGATGAGAGTCTCTTCCCCTCTTTCATGGACAGGGTGGATCCAGACCGGTACTTCCTCTCCAATTTTCGGCGGGACGACATGCTGCGGCACACGGTGGAGGGCTCAGCCATGCGGATGTACAAAAAGGTGGAGATGGAGAATTCCCAGATGGATCCGGTCAGGGGTTTCCTCCGTTCCAAGCAGCTGGAGCTGGACGCTTTTAAGAGACACAGTTTTGCAGAAGGAACGTTTGAAAATTTTGCTTCTGCCAAGCAGTACACCCGGCAGATGTTCATGAACAACATGGACGAGTTCAAAATCCAATCCAGCCATTTCCAGAAGGACCAGTTCTACCAGTACCAGTTTGAACATCCTCATCTTTCTGGCAGACCTCAGGGATTCTTTGAGAGGATTCGAGGGGGGAGGCCGGGATTCAATGAACTGGAAGACTACGGAGAGGGACCCCGATACCCTGAACTGGAGCCTAGTTTCCCACAAGAGGGCTTCCCCCTACGGCTGGATTATGTGCCCTCAAACTCTTCCAGGGAGGTGAGACACGGCTCTGACCAGCTGAACCCTGCGGGCAACGGCCCCATGGGAATGATGCTACGGAGGCAGAACATAGGACAGAAATTCATCTGCCAGACTTCTCCCACGCAGAAGCAGAGCCTGGAGCAACGCCTGTTCCTACAGGACAAGGACGAAGACCAGGATGACGACAAGAACACGCAGGAAAACAGAACGGGGTTAAGGAACTGGAGGATCTCTTCGTACCTCAGCGCATACCAGTCTGAACCAGATGAAGGGCTCCCCATGCCGATGGAGTCTGAGGCGTATAATGATGCTCTCGGGGATCCCCTCACAAAGCACCCCACTGACCTTGTCCCAGCCTTCAAACCCCCCACGCCTTTCAAGCCACTGGGAATTGACAGTGCCAAGGAATCTGCAGATCCTGACAGAGCAGGTGAAGAAACCTCAATAATGAAACCAGATGCCTTCAGGTCCAGGATAAATCCCTTGATCCAGAGGAGCTCCAGGCTCAGGTCATCTCTGATTTTCAGTGCTGCCAAGTTAGATCAGCCCAACACCACAATAGAAAAGGTGCAGATGATCCAAAAGGAGCAGATGTCCAGTGAGTTAACAAAGGACAATGAAACCATCAAGACGGCTGCCTCCTCCAAAGTGGCCGAGCTGCTGGAGAAGTACAAAGCTGTGGGCAAGGACATGGAACGGGGCACGGTCACCCAAACCAAAGCTGTTTCGGGTTACCTACAGGAGGAATCTCAGAATACGGAGAAGAAATGTACCAAATCTGTGCAGTATAAGATTCTGGAGAGCAGGGTGCTGGACTCCAAAGACTCCTGCAGTACTTACAAAATGCATGGAGAGTTGGACAGAGCATTTGGAATGGCCTCATCCACCCCCCAGCTTGGGGACGCATTGAGTAAAGATCCCCTGGCACATCTTGGGACTAAGGTGGACAAGCTGTCATCCCGGTTTTACCCCATTGAGAACAAACCTCCTCTTCCAGAGAAGGAGAGCCTGATATTTGTAGGAGACACTCAGAAACTGGCTCTCCCAGAGAAGAAGGACAGAGTGACCTTCAGAGAAGACTCTCCAAAATTAGTCAACACAGAAGTGAAGAAACCACAGGTTAGGACAAGTACCACATCCTCAGTTCTAGAAAGCCTGTCTAGAAGTCAAGGGTCTGACAGCTCTCTCAGCAAATCTGAGGAAGACTGTTCAAAACAAGAGCAAAATCCCATGGAGTTTTTAAGAAAAGGGTCACTACGGCTGAAGCAGCTTTTGAACCCAAAAGGTGAAAAGAAACTGGAGGAGGAACCTGCTTCTGAGAGTGGGAAATGCGACAAGCAGGCAGTGGTGCTCAAACGATCATCCATAGGAGACTGCCAGGAAGCAATGGAGGAAGAAAAACCTCACAAATTCGCAGGACCACTCCCCCCAAAAAGCAGCCAGACAACGCAAGGGAGGTTCCCCTCCTCCACAGCCAACATCCTGTACAGCAGCAACCTGCGTGATGACACCAAGGTGATCCTGGAGCAGATCTCTGCCAACAGCCAGAAGAACAGAGCCGAGCTGGCCAAGCAGCTGCCATCCACCAGCAACCCGGACCTTTCCAGGTCAACCACAAGCTTGGAAAGAAAAGGGGAGAAGGAGAAGAGCTGCAACATCCACAGGTCTGAGAGCTTTGGGAGCCAGAAGCGGAACCTCCAGCGGCAGCCGTCAGAGGACAGAGACACCCTCCTGAAAAAGATGGAGAACATGAGGAAGGAGAAGCGAGTCTACAGCAGGTTTGAGGTGTTCTGCAAGAAGGATGAGCACACGAGTCCCAGTGAAGAGGAATATGATACAGATGCCAAGGACAAGAAAATGGGAAAATTCATGCCCAAAATCCTGGGGACCTTCAAGACCAAAAAATGATCCTAGAAATCCTATTTAATTCCATTTAAGCACTGACTGTCACAGGGGAACAAGGAAGAAACTTGTCTATGATGGCTACAAACCCCAATGGCAATGCTCTTCTTGGTGAGTGAGCAGAAATGTATCCAGCACCAGCCTCCCATGGCACAGTTTGCTCAATAAAGTCAGGTGGTATCAAACAACCTTATCACAGTATGTTCCAAATAAAACAATTAAAATGCCAACGTGCTTAAAAAACAAGTCTCTGTTACTATAAAAAACTAAGTGATAGTCTCTGTTAAACCCATGGAATATTTTCAACAGACAAAACCATTCAAATTCCAAAAAAAAAGGGAAAAAAAAAAGAAAACCAGAAAATTCAATACTTGAGTTTGGGCCAGAAAAGATAAATACATACAGACACATACACAGGTATTAACTGGAAAAAGTATTTAAAGCTCAGTGGTTACTCAGGTGCATTTACACATTTTCTGTATCTCACAATGAATCAGACACAGGAGGCACTTTTTGAAGGTTTTTATACCAAAAAAAAAATAGTAATCAGTGCTTTGGCCTAATCTGTGGTTCTGATTTTCTCCAGCAGCACAGACCCAGCTTTTGTATTTACCAGTCCCTGAGCCTGCGGGGTCTGGTTTGTTCCCTTGTGTATAGGGAATTACTTGCTTTAGGGGCTGAGCTGAAAGAAGCTGCTGAGGTGCTAGTGATGGAGAAGAGCTTGGTTTTAGGAGGCTTTTTCAGGTGAGTCTGAGTTTAAATAAACGTCTGAAGTCCTGCCTTGGCCTAGCAGTGACTTCCTTGACATTGTAACTACAGTTCAGGAGGTGACAGGTCTGGAGCAGCTGAGAGAGCTGAGGGGGAATAATAATCATTATCACAGGTCGAGTAAAACCCCAGAGACAGAGACAAGAGCTTCACGTTTATGAGGAAAATGTATCCAAAATCATTATTGAAACAGGAATCTAAAGTTTTTTGTAGTCCCACTGTGGACTGGCAACACCTTTACCATGTCTCAGCAATAATATCTCATGAAACTTTGCTTTCTGAAAGCAAAAACAGTAAAAATGACCAATTATTCACTGAAGAAGACAGCCCTACCAATAGGCAGTTTCCCTCTCAACACAGCAAATGCTGCTTGAAAGATGAAGATTTTCTGCAGTGCAGTATAAAGGATTTATTATTGCAATATTATTACCATATTACACTAGAGAAGCTGCTAAATATTGTAGAAGAACCCACCTGTATTTCATGTTTTTCTACTTGGTTTTAACGAAACCAGACCATAATGAATTCTGTTCATCTAGCCTAGAATGGTCATAGAAATGAGTGAAGGGCTGTAAGATTATCTGTGAAGAGTTAGATTCTCATAGTCTTCAGAGATCAGTTCTGCTCAAAAAAAATATCCACCATTTAGGCAGACTGCTGAAGAATCCTGCAATGGGTTGGAAGGGACCTTTTAAAGGTCACCCAGTCCCAACCCCTCCTGCCATGGCAGGGACACCTTCCACTGTCCCAGGCTGCTCCCAGCCCCAATGTCCAACCTGGCCTTGGACACTTCCAGGGATCCAGGGGCAGCCACAGCTTCTCTGGGCTCCCTGTGCCAGGGCCTGCCCACCCTCCCAGGGAAGGATTTATCCCAATGCCCCATCCATCCCTGCCATCTGGCAGTGGGAAGCCATTCCCCCTGTCCTGTCCCTCCAGGCCCGTGTCCAAAGTGCCTCTCCAGCTCTCCTGGAGCCCCTTTAGGCCCTGGAAGGGGCTCAAAGATCTTCCCAGAGCTTTCTCTTCTCCAGGCTGGACACCTCCAGTTCTCCCAGCCTATCTCCAGAGCAGAAGGACTCAAGGCCTCAAAGAATTTTCTTGGCCTTGCACTTGGCCTTGCTGAACTTCAGGAGGTTCCCCTGGACCCTGAATATGTCTAAAACCCACTCAAGTATCAGAATAATGCAGTTTTCTGTGGTTTCTGCAGTAATCCAAACAAGGAGTGTGAAGTGACAGCATCCACTGCTCTCAGGGTGCGAGAGCAAACGCTGTGTCCTTGCTGCGGAGACTGAAGGCAGAGGGGTGGGATCCCCTTTCCTATTAGCTTGCCCAGAGGAGGACATTGTCCTGAGCACTGAATGAAGCATCTCCTCAGTTTGCTCTCCCTGCTGCCCTTGCTCAGTCAGGGGCTGGGGGATGAGCTGTACTTCACCTGCCCGCAACATCTCCACAGTCACTGCTCAGGGTTTTGGGGGGCCTTTGCTATTGGAAGGCTCTGCAGGGCAGATTTACTGATGGTTCCATAGGCCTGGGAGTAGCTGCCCATGGATGCCCTGGGGTCACCTGCAGCTCCCACGTTTGCAGTGATCTGGAACATCTTTTTACTGGGCTTCAGAAGGGGACGAGCATCTTTGCTGTGACTCTGAGAGTTTCTAGGATTCTGTGTGAGAAAGAAAAGCCAAGAGAAGTTAGTAAGCTGGAATCAGCTTTCTGGAATGCAAATAGGACATGTTTGGCTTTGGTCAGCGCTATCCTCTCAGGAAACAAACACAAACTCAGGGCACGTGTAGGCTGATCTTCTCCCTCTTCTGCTCTTCTTGTCACAGAAAATTGGTCACAATTCCCTAAAGATCCTTCCAAAAGCACTGGTCACGTGTACACCTGCATGTGCAGCAAGCTCCACAATCCCATCTCAGGGAATAAATGGCTTCTCTTTCTCCCAAAACATTTTGGAAGGGATTCTAAATCAGAAGGGCTGAAAGGTGGGTGGCAAGTGTGCTACTGAAATGCTTGAAGGTTTCTGACAACCTGGTCTAGTGGAAGGTGTTCCTGACCATGGCAGAGGGGCAGAACGAGATGAGTTTTAGGTCCCTTCCAGCCCAGGTAGTCTGTGACTCTGTGAACCTGTGCTGCCTCCTTCCATATTCTTCCTCTGTCATAAGCTTCCTCCATCACCTCTGCAGGTGCCAGCAGTCACCAGGCAGCAGACAGCCAGCTCAGGATGAAAAAAAGCAGGAGCAAGAGGTCATTAAAGAACCCAGTGAGGGTGAGGACTTTTCCAAGGAAGCATGGCCAAAATCAGGGAAGAGGGAGGATCAGAGAGGACAGGAATGACACCCTCACAGCTCAGCAACAGCAACCCATTAGATCCACAGAACCATGAAATCAGAGAATCACTAAGGTGGAAAAGCCCTCTGGGCCTGTGGAGTCCACAGCACTGCCAAGGCCATCACTGACCCTGTCCCCAGGTGGCACATCCCCGTGGCTGTTACATCCCCCCAGGGATGGGCACTCCCCCCTGCCCTGGGCAGTCTGTGCCAAGGCTGCACAGCCCTTTGCATAAGAGTTTTTTCCAGTATCCAACCTCAGCCTCCCCTGGAACCACTTGAGGCCATTTCCTCTCATCCTGTCACTTTCCTGAGAGCAGACCCTGACCCCCACCTGGCTGCACCTGAATCCTGTCAGGGAGCTGCAGAGAGTGAGAAGGTCCTCCCTGAGCCTCCTTTTCTCCACAGCCACTGCTGCTGCTCCAGACCCTCCCCAGCTCTGTTCCCCTCTCTGGACACACTCCAGCCCCTCAGTGGGGCCCCTCCTCTCTTTGAAGAGCCCAAACTTGCCCCCAGGACTGGAGGTCCCTCAGCAGTGTCCGGCACAGAGGACAGTCACTGACCTGGCATCTGGCCACACCGTGGCTGCTACAAGCCAGGTGCCACTGGCCTCTTGCCCACCTTGGCAGACATGGGCTCATGTTCAGCTGCTGTCAACAGCACCAGCAGGTGACTTTTCCCAGCTTCCCAGCCACTCTGCCTGGAGCACTACAGGGAGTTGCTGTGACCCAGGTTACCACAAGTAAGGGCTAAAAGTTAAGCTACTCACATTGTAAAGGTTCTGCACACTTGTAGGAGAGAGCCGAGTGTGTGGCCATGTGATTTGTCTGTCTAGTTTCTCATTGTTGGAGATTCTGGACTGTTGAGGTGGTGCAGAACAGTTCCTGATCCCAGCAGCAGAATTTGCATTTCCTGCAGAAGGAAAAACATGAGAGAAAGTAGGAAAATCAGAAGAACACAGAGCACATTGACAGAGGCAGGGACAGTCCCATACTCAACACTCATGCAACACTCATTCAACATTCAACATTCATTTCCCTCTCACCCTTTCAGCCCCTCATTTTACCATGCATATTCCCTTCATTTCCTTTACAGCACTCATCTCTCCCCCCCAGCAACACCCCAAGGTGGGTTACACCCCGGTGTAGGAGGGTGGTACCTACTCTGCACAGTCGTGTGTGTGATGGGGTTGTACATCAGCACACTGCTCTGTGACCTCTGACATGCAGTTCTGGCCAGATCCTTGCTCTGGACCCCAGCTGTGGCTCCAGGGTGCACATGGGGAGGTTTGAGCAGAGGGGGGGTTGGTTCCTGCTGGCCTTTCCTGGTGGCTGCAGTCCCTGAGCTGAAACCTGGCACAAGTGTGCTGGGCTCAGACTGGCTCAGCTCAGAGTTTTCTCTCTGCCCCTGCTCCTTTGGAAGGCTCTTTGACTTCTTTTCAAGGATCATCTGCAGAACAGAAAAGCTAGTTAGACTTCAACACAGCAATACAGCAGAAAAATAAAACACCAAAACAAAGAGGAATACTTATAAATATCTGCAATTTATTTGACAGGGTAAGTAACAAGTATAATTTTGGAACTAGGTGATCTTTAAAGTACCTGTCAACCCAAACCATTCTGTGAATCTTTCTCAGACATCATGCTTCAGAGATTTTTCTTTGCCCTGTGGGAATTTTACATGTAAAGGTCTCTCAAAGATGATGATAGTACAGCTGATCAAACACCCAGGTGTAACTGTCCCAGCAGGTACAGAAAGCCCAGGGGAACACAAAGACAAGACAATGACAGCATTTGTTAAGTGTATGCAAGAATGGCAGGTTACCTGGAGGATTAGGATTTGGGAAAATAGGATGAAAGTACCTCATATAATTTATTTCTATATTCTGCCACAGACAGCTGGACATCATCACCCAAAGGAAGTATCACATCAAAATCCAAAGAGGGCTCCCTGGAAGGACAGTGGAATCTGAGGAAATGAGAACATGTCATGTAATTCACTGACTGGAAACAGATTATTAAAATTTGAACAGGATAGTTAAACAATCTTGTGTAAATAGGGTTGGAGAAAATAAAGAATTAGCTTTGCCATTTTTTCTGTAACACATTTAAAGAAAATTTGTGCCAAGAGCAGGTTTGTAATGTCTCAGAAGACATCAGGGGCAGCTGCACACTGGTGTCACTCTCACCTGCTCACATAAGGGTGCTGCAGAGCCTCCTCTGCCGTGAGCCGTTTGTCAGGGTTAAAGACCAGAAGTTTCTTCAGCAGATCCAAGGCAGGCAGTGGAGTAGAGGGTGGGAAAATCTCCTCAAATGCTACTCGCTGCCTATCAAAAAAATGACAGAAGCTCTCAGTGTCTAATTCCCAGTGAAGGCAGGAGTGACACTCCCGGGGGCACGTCAAGGTGACACCAGGCACAAGCTCACTCACAAAGTGTGTCACAATCACTGAACCCCAGAATGGTTTGGCCAGGAAGGGACCTTAAAGCTCATCACTTCCCAGCCCCATGATCCCACAAATCTACACCTGACATTACAGAAACATACTTCTCTGTAATTTACAGAGAGGATAAAATTTTAAAATCTAGATTTGCATTTTGAAATCCTAAATATTATTGTGAACATAATGAAGAAGAAAGTATCTTGAAAAAAATCAGTTTTAAGCACAAAATCTTACTCATATTTTAAATAACTTTTATTTAAGGAGACAACTTAGAGCCCCTTCCAGTGCCATAAGAGGCAGCTAGAGAGAGACTTTGGACAAGGGTGTGGAGTGACAGCACAAGTGGGAAGGGCCTCCCACAGCCAGAGGGCAGGGATGGATGGGATTTGGGAAGCAATTACTGCTTGTGAGGGTACTGAGGCACTGGAATGATTTCCTGGAGAAGCTGTGGCTGCCCCATCCCTGGAAGGCCAGCCTGGATGGGGCCTAGAGCAGCCTGGGACAGTGGAAGGTGTCCCTGCCCATGTCAGGAGGGGAATGAGAGGATTTTTGAGGTCCCCTCCCACCCAAACTGCTCTGTGGCTCCATGACCCCATGGTCCTACATTGGATGGCCTGGGACACAGGAACATCTCAGGCTTACCGGGAGCTCATGTGGTTAATAACTGAGGCCTTGTACTCCGACTGCAAAGCCAAAATATCTGCAGGAATAAAAGATACTGTTACTGCCAAGATGAGGATTAGCAGAGCCACGCAGTTTATGAAAGAAAGCCAATATCTGGTATTATTTATATAGGAAATTATCCACACAGAACTCGGAGGTCTATGGAAGGGGGATGGAATATTTATTTATTAAGTTTCTAAGCTGATTTTTGAATTCCTATTTATTAATCATACATTTCATAAACTTGCATTCTCATAGCAACAGATGCAGGAGCACCACGATATCTGAATTTCTGATTTTTCCCTAACACTACCATTCAAGATGAAGATTTTAATTTCTTTGGAAAGGTGCCAGAATGAATAAGAGATACCTTCTTCCCTGACCCAGCCAGGCTGCTTTCCTCCACTGAACCCCTTCTCCAGACCCCTTTCCCCACAGCAGGGTCCTACCTTCTGGGGATGGAGCAGGGATGACCCTCAGGATCTGCTCTATTTGGTTTATTGTTGATGTCCCAGGGAAAAGAGGCTTTCCAAGCAGCATCTCTCCGAGAATACAGCCAATGCTCCACATGTCCACACCCTTTGTGTAACTACAAACAGGAACAGAGCAGAGGGAGGGTTAAATCAAGCACATATTTTCCTGTACCTGCTGTTCACATCATCTACATTGATTTATTTGCCTGAAAGTGTGCTTGGTGACTTCTCAAATCTAAGTGCTCACAGGTTTGAACTATAAATTGAATAACATTTGGGAATCATGAGACTGGCAAGCATGAAACAGAAAGGAGATTTATCCTACTCAAAGTCTAGTCTAAGAAACCATAAAAGGAAATATGTTACAGGGAAATGCTACAATAAGGTAATATATTAAAGGTAATGCCAGAACAAGGTATTATATCCTTTTCATATGACCAAGAACGAAGATATACATTGTTCTTTGGTCATAATGCACAAAGTAGCTACAATTATTTAAGAATTAAATTTTTAAGCAAAGTAAATGCCAAACAGTGGGTATAGGACAGTTTGCAAAACATCCACATTTAAAATTTGGGATGCTACCCCACTCTATTTATTGATTTTTCTGGGTTTTCGTATTTAATTTTAAAAAAAGGACTAAGCCCGACGAACGGGCAGCTGGTTTAACATTTGATTAGGGAATATTTCATGAAGGTCTACCAAAAAAACACTGCTTCAATTTGGAGAAGAGGATTTACGCCCTCAAGCAGATTTTGTAAAGCTGCGGGTTTAAGGGAGAAGACGTAAGTCTAGTGAGAGGAAGGCTGAGCTGCTCATTTATGTCCACAGACATTCTAAGAACCCAGGAAGGCCACGTACACGTCCATAAGAGGTTTTTGTGTTGCAGAAGTTCAATTGCACACTGAGGAAACAGACTGCTGACAGTGCACCGGGTGACACCGACAATGAAAAGAACTGAAGACTCTGAGACAAGAACGGTGCCCGTGGTAAGCAGCGGCAGGCTGCCGTGCCCTCACTCACCGGCGGGAGGCCAGCAGGATCTCGGGTGCGCGGTACCAGCGCGTGGCCACGTACTCGGTGAGCGCGGGGCCGGGCCGGGGCTCGCCCTGGTGGCGCAGGGAGCGCGCCAGCCCGAAGTCACACAGCTTCACCCTGCACTGGGCGTCCAGCAGCACGTTGGAAGGCTGCACGGGACACAGCACAGTTAACGAGCCTTTTACTCTCGGAATAGCAGATTATTATCAAGGTTCTTTTACTGGTCTCATCCTTAGGTATTTCTTCATATATTCCTACGGAGACAGTCTGGGACAGCTGGGGCTATGGGGAGAAAAGGCTCCAGGGCAGATCTCAGAGCCCCTTCAAGTGCCTAAAGGGGTGCCAAAAGAGCTCGAGAGGGACTCTTGAGCACAGTTCTGGACATAAGGGGGAATGGCTTCCCACTGCCCGAGGGCAGGGTTAGATGGGGTGTTGGGGAGGAGTTCTGCCCTGTGAGGGTGGGCAGGCCCTAGGACCCAGAGAAGCTATGGTTGCCCCTGGATCCCTGGAAGCTTTCCAGGACAGGTTGGATGGGGCTTGGAGCAACCTGTGATAGTGGAAGGTGGCCCTGCCAGTGGCAGGGGTTGGGAACAGATGGGCTTTGAAGGTCTCTCCCATCCCAAATCAATCTGTGATTTTATTTAGTGTTCAACAGAAAGCTGGAGTGAAGGATACAGACCATGACTGAAATGTACCTTCTGATCCCTGTGAATAACATTCCCTGAGTGGATGAATTTAGTTGCCTTCAGGAGTTGGTAGAGAATGTAACACTTGTGGATGTCTTTCAGCAAATTCCCCTTCTTAATCACAGCATGTAAATCTGTCTCTGTAACACATCAGTAATATATTTACACCAGTAAATATCAGCAGTGTCATGAACATTCATGTGCACCACCACCACACCACTGTCAAAGTGATAATGAGGAGAGCCCCTAAGAGAGGCTGGGTTGGAGTGGCTGCTGCAGTGCTGGGGCTCACCCATGGACTCGAAGATGAGGTAGATGTCCTTGTCATTCTCTGCTTGGATAACATCGAGCAGCTTGATGATATTTGGATGTTCTCCAAATTCCTGCACAGGGAAGAGACCCAGCTGTCAAAATCACCTGTTTTGCTTATGAATCATAAAAAGGGACAATAACCTGTTTCAGTTTGTATTACTGTCTAGAACAAACATTAACATGCCTTTTCCTCCATTAGGCTTCTTCTGAAATAAACTCAAAAAAAGGATTTAAGTTTGTTCCATAGTAGGAAACCAGTCAGTTAGTAAAAAATAAAATAATCTCTGTTGAATGAGACATTAGTTCTAACACTCCCTCTATACCATTTATAAAAAAATCCAGTTCCCTTTATGCACCTCACACTTCATACTGAACCAAAGAATTATTGTGGCATGAAAGCAGATCAAAGCTGCCATCAGCACTCACAGTTAAAAACCCAAACAATCAGAAGATGTCGATGTGAGGGCTGGCTCAGACACTCACAGGCTGCACTGAGGAACTGACTGCATGGAGATCAGACAGCACACAGAGGTACCTGAACACAGGTACCACGCTGCAGGGGGAGACCACCCTCACATCTTGTAGTAGACTGACAATCCTCATGGGATCATCAAGGTCATCCCCAGCTTTAACAGCTTTTATTTCCCACTTCTATGCAGCCAGGGACAATGTAAACACTTCATAGTGCTGTGACATTTTATAATGTGTAACACCTAGGAAAGCTCTCAAAACAACACATTCCCCTGCAGCAACCTGTGTAAACACACCCACAAGGCAGGGGTACACAGCCAGCCCAGCACATTCTTTGTTTGCATCCTGAGCATAGCCACAACACCCATCCAAATGATCTAAAGAAGGTTTTTGCCCAAAAGAGGATATTGCTCTAGAGATGCAGCTAAATCTGGACAGTGTTACTTGAGTGCTGTTTAAGAAGGAAAATTCCACTGTCCCACACTGCCTTGCCCTGGAACTAGTAACAGAAAGTGCTGACAAAATTTCAATCTGTACTAAAAAACCACATTACCTTGGAAAAAAACCTTGTCAGGGCCAGTTCTATTAATCTTTGCTTAAAGAACAATAATGCTACCAACATACTTACCAAAATTATTCTAAAACTGGCCTAAAATACACCCGTAGATCTACAACTACACTGAACAGCAAACACAAAACCTGCAAGCAATGACCAGAGCATCAGAGAATCATTCACAGCCCAGATTCTACTTCTCCATTAGAATAGCTGAGATACATAACATAAAACAATAACCTAGTCTATCAAATGACCTTGTGATAACCATCAAGATTGAACAAAGCAATTATTATGCACAGACAAGCATATTAAGACACAGAGTTATGAATAAGGGAGTATTTTTCACATCTTTTCCTTTCTGAGCCCTCAGTCCTGAACCTCAAGAAAGAGGTTTAAAATAGGAGGGGAAACTAAAATTCTTAAAGTCTGTTGAGCACCAAAAGTTATGGAAGTATGGGCTGAAGAGCACGTTAACTTCCCTGTCCCTGCCCTCTGCTGCCAAGACTCCTACTTTCCTTCAGAAGAAATATCCTTTTTTCCCCTGCTCCTATTCCATCCATCCATTTCAGGAGTTTTGCACCTGCAGAGATGATCGAACTTCTAAGGTAGTTTATTTCTAAGGAACTGTTTATATTTTTAGCTTTAAAGTTTGCAGCTTCTATTTCAGGCTGCAAGAATGACTAAAAAGTAAAAAAAAAAAAAAATCACCTATTTCCTACTTAAACTTGGCAGTCCTAGGAAATACCTCTTCTGTGAGCCCTGCCTCATTTGTGTCCTTAGGAAATCACAAGTTATAACAACATTATTCCAAAATATTGATGTTTCTACATGGTAAGTCTAAGGAGGAGTGGACAGATAACTGGAATGCCACTGATAAGGTCAATTGTATCAAAACAAGAGTAGTCTTAAGTTATTCCTTCCAGAACTTCTCTTTTTCTTTTGGTTCGATTATTTTAAGTGATTAAATTGCTTACAGCATGATAGAGGAAAATAATTAAATAAAAATAAATAAAATTAATAAAATAAATCCCTCTCCCACCCCAGCCATCCTCCAATCATGGTAGCTAAAATGTAAGAGAAACAGTTTCTACCCACAAAGAAGAAAGAAGTGTCAGAAGGTGCTGATGTGCTGTGCAGCAGACACATTGCTAAAAATGGGGAAAGAGGAAAAACAAGCCCAAATGGAGAGTGTTTCATTCGGGTGGGTCCACCCTGAAAGGCTCTTTGCCAAGATGGCACAGAAAATAAATTAAAGAGTTATCAACACCAATCAATGGCTGCTGCATTTTGGAAAACAATGGGAAGAAAATACTTAGACATCAGAGACAATAAAAAATCAGAGAAGGGAGGGACATGGACTGGACATTACCTGCAGGAACATAATCTCTCGAAATGTTCTCTAGAAATAAAGAAAAAACAGTTTATTATCACCTCAAGAGAACAGCAGAACAGAGATGCAGTTCAATGACAGGGTTATATCCACTCCTTTTGTACATGCCACGATACACAAAGCTTGATATTTATTGCTTGTTTTTATCTCAATACAACTGTAGTCTGTATTGTTACACAATTACCATCTTTCTGTTCATCTTGTGCATAATTATCATTTTTCAGAGAAAAAGGTCCTGAAAATACCTATGGAATCCCAGCACGTCTCAGAACACATCAGGACAAATTTCTCACCTGAGCATCTGTTCTGTTCCTGAAAGCATCAAAGATCTTTTTAATAGCAACTGTTTCTCCTGTCCGGCGGTTGGTTGCTTTCCAGACGATGCCATAGGCCTGCAGAGAGGCAGGGACAGGTGAGCAGAGGGCTGACCCTGCACCTGCAGAGAGCTGTGACACCTGCACCTGCAGAGGGCTGGCACCTGCACGCAGCCCAGGCCTGCAGGGGAGCCAGAGCATGCTCAGTGATGCACTGGAGCAGAGGTAGTGGAGCCACGTGAAGACAGAGACATGAGCCAAGGAGCCAGACTCAGACTGAGACACACTGAGAGTGTTGGGGCTGCTCAGCCTGCAGTAGAGAAGGCTACAGGGAGACTTCAGAGCTTCCAGTGCCTGAAAGGGCCCCAGGAGAGCTCGGGATGGACTTTGGACAAGGGCCTGGAATGACAACACAAGTCGGAAGGGCTTCCCACTGCCAGAGGGCAGGGTTTAGATGGGCTTTGGAAATAGATCCTTCCCTGAGAGGGTGGGAAGGCCCTGGCACAGGGTGCCCAAAGCAGCTGTGGCTGCTCCATTGCTGGCAGTGTCCAGCGCCAGGCTGGATGGCCTTGGAGCAGCCAGGTCTAGTGTAAGGTGTCCACGCCCACGGCAGGGGATGGGAATGAGTACAGTGGTGCACAAGTCAATAGGGCCAGGGTCTTGCTCTTGGGTCACAACAACCCCACGAAACACGCCAGGCTGGGGACAGAGAGGCTGGGAAGCTGGGAAAGGACCTGGCNGCTTTAAAGTCTCTTCCAACCCAGATTGTTCTGTGCTTCCAGGACTCTGTAGGGACAGCAGCCCTGAGGAGTTGCGGCTGCTGGTGGACGAAGACCTGGAAATGAGCTGACCACATGCACTATCAGCCCAGACACCCAACCACGTCCTGGGGTGCACCAAAAGAAGGAAAACTAGGGGTCAGGCCCAGACAGTGTGAGGCTGTGACAGGCAGGTCCTGCCTGAGCTGCCTCTGTGACAGTGAGCTGGAAGGGCTGCAGGGATGGGATGGGATGGGATGGGATGGGATGGGATGGGATGGGATGGGATGGGATGGGATGGGATGGGATGGGATGGGATGAGGCCAGTGGTGCACAAGTCAATAGGGCCAGGGTCTTGCTCTTGGGTCACAACAACCCCACGAAACACGCCAGGCTGGGGACAGAGAGGCTGGGAAGCTGGGAAAGGACCTGGCGGTGCTGGTGACAGTGGCTAAACATGAGCCCAGGCATGCCCAGGTGACGAGATGCCAATGGCACCTGGCTTGTAGCAGCCATGGTGTGGCTGGCAGGTCAAGAGAGATCCTTCTTGCCCTGCACTTGCCTTTGGTGAGATTCCCACCCGGAGAACTGCACCCAGCTTGGGGCTCCTCAGCACAAGGACACAGGGAGCAACTGGAGCAGCTGCAGAGGGGCCTCGGAGATGCTCCAAGGCTGGGGACCTCTGCTCCGGAGCCAAGCCGAGACACCTGTGGGTGTTCACCTGGAGAAAAGGAGGCTCCAAGGACAAATTACTGTGGCTTTCAGAACTGAAAGGGAGGGCGGTGAGAAGGATGGAGAGAGACTTTTCACCCAAGTATGTAGGGACAGCATCCCAGAATTGCTGAGGTTGGAAAAGCCCTCCACAACCACTGGGTCCAACCACTAACACAGCAGTGTCAGGCCCAACACCAAACATTTTTTTTCAATGAAAAGCTGTGCTCTCTGTTAAGGGAACAGGAACTTCCACCTGAGTTTTCCCTGCTCTGGATGACTGTGATACTTGCAAATGGTGATTACTCAGTCTCACTTGTGGTACGGATCCATTTTTTTTTAATTTTAGGCCATAGATTTGAATCTGGACTTTCCACAGCCTAGGAGCTGCTTTACCTTTGCACAGAGGGATCACATCCCACTAGGAAATGCCCATGTAATCTTCAAATACTTGTACAAAGCAAAAGAGCTGCAGTGCATGATTCTACACAGGTTGCACATTGCATTTGCGGAGTCCAGATAAAAGCTCTAGTCTCCATTGGTAATTCTCAAAACTCTCACAGGTTTAGCTGGCAATCAAGGCAAAAGCAGTCAAAACTCTTCTCAAAAGCAGAAGACTCTTCATGTCTGCACTGTCCTATTTGACTGAAAGAGCACGTTACTTAAATTACAGCATGGATTTATGTAGGGAGTGAGCTACTCCTAGTTAATATTTAATTTACTGAGTGATTAAATACTCATGTAAGGACATCAAGGCAGGCTTCCTTGCCTGTAACATGTGTGTCCTGGAGCACGGCATCAGGACCTTTGCAGCACAAACAGGTGTACACATACCTCAGGTAAGTGCTACAGTACTACCCTGCTGGCAACTGGGAAACTCCTCAAGTTGTGCCAGGGGAGGCCGAGGTTGAATACTGGAAAAAACTCTTGTGCAAAGGGCTGTGCAGCCCTGGCACAGACTGCCCCGGCTAGGGTGGGAGTGCCCATCCCTGGGAGGATGTAACAGCCACGGGGATGTGGCACTTGGGGACAGGGTCAGTGGTGGCCTTGGCAGTGCTGTGGACTCCACAGGCTCAGAGGGCTTTTCCAAACTCAGTGATTCCTTGACTCTGTGAACATAACAAGGAAAATTCTTAAATACTCGTATCAATGCAACTAAACGATAGCAGAGTTGCTGGAATAGAAAAGCAGATAACTCAGGAGGGTTTAGAGACTGTCTGAGGAGACAGATCTTAGAAATTACCATTGGCTTACATATAAAAATACATTTTATGGAGAAGATATGATTTGATGCATCATGATCTGAAGGGATAGGGTTACAGTAAATGTAGAAGGATTTGGCAGGCACAGAGAGAATGAACTTTGAGACTCAGATCCATTTTACTATTTACTTTTGAACTCTTACAGTCCCCCGGAGCTCCCCTAAGTCACCTGGAACCTCCACCGGGCCGTGAGCGACAGACGGAGTTCCCACGAGCGCTGAACTCCAAAACAGCCCCTCAGCTCCCCCGGGCCGCCTAACGGTGCCCTGAACTCCACGGCCCTCCGAGCTCTCACGGGCCCTCCCAGCTCCTGGAACCACCCCAGCTCGCACAGGCCACCCCAGCTCCGCCAGGCCACCCCAGCTCCGCCAAGCCAGCCCCCGCCAAGCACTCACCCCCTTGCCCAGGCGCCTGTTGATCTCGTATTTGCGGCTCACGAGGGGCTCCACCTCGGGCGGGCTCATGGCGGCACCTCCCTGTTGGCTCCCGCTGCCATGGCAACAGCACCGCACACCGCGCATGCACATGTGCACAGCGGGGGACCGCCAGGCGGCGCTGTGAGGCCGGGCGCTGAGGGAGGAGAGGGAGAGGGAGGGGGAGAGGGGAGAGGGGAGAGGGGAGAGGGGAGGAGGGAGGAGGGAGGAGGGAGGAGAAGGGGCGGGGAGAGGGGAAGGAGCGGGGAGAGGAGAAGGAGCGGGGAGGAGCGGGGAGAGGGGAGGAGAAGGAGAAGGAGAAGGAGAAGGAGAAGGAGAAGGAGAAGGAGAAGGAGAAGGAGAAGGAGAAGGAGAAGGAGAAGGAGAAGGAGCGGGGAGGGAGAGCCCCTTCTAGGGCTCCGGGAGAGCCGAAGAGGGGCTGGGGGCACGGGCCTGGAGGGACAGGACCCAGGGAATGGCTCCCACTGCCACAGGGCAGGGATGGATGGGATATGGGAAGGAATCCTTCCCTGCGAGGGTGTAAGGCCCTGGTACAGGGTGCCCGGAGCAGCTGTGGCTGCCCCTGGATCCTTGGCAGTGCCCAAGGCCAGGCTGGACGAGGCTCCAAGGATATCCCATCCTGGGACAGTGGAAGGTGTCCCTGCCATGGCAGGTTGGGACTGGACGAGTTTAAGGTCCGTTCCAAGGTAAAACATTCTGAGATTAAATTATAGTTCTTTGGGTTTTTTTCCTCCCACTTTTGATTCTTCCTCCCTACCCCCACCCAATTCCAACTTTTCTGATGAGGCTAAAGTTTATTTAATGACACTTTTCAGTGAGAGTTAGCACTTTTGTCATGTTCCCTAGAGCTTTGCTTTTTTTCCCTTGTGTTTTATAGCAGGTAGAGAAGATTTCTGATCCATGTCCGAATTAGATGGTTGAAATCAAAATTGCCGAGCCGAAATGCACTCACTAGATACTCTGTTGTGACTTTTTGTTAATGAGGATATTATGAACATGGATTTGTATGACTGTAAATGTTTCTTTCAGATGTGACTTCAGTTTTAGTAGTGAACTGGCATCTTGGGTCATGCAGGGATTTGGATTGCTGGTGTATGCTTCCATCACTGACATAATTCATTTTGTCTGGAGATTTCCTTTACATAATAATGAATTCTGACTCTTACAAAGAGGCTTATTCCTCTCAGCCCATTGTTTTTAAGAAATTGCATTCAGTTTAGTTGTAAATGTTCATTTAGGATCCCTCAAGGGACTCACTAATTCCTTTGGGCTATATTGTTTCTGTCTAAGGGGATACATTTATCTGCTTTATCCTGCTCATAGAGACTTAAAGTTGTGTGTGTGCTCTTAGCAGCAGACAGTAAAGGTCAGGTCTTAGTTGTGACAATTGTGGGTTAGATTGTGGACAATTGTGACTTAGTTGTGCTCTCCTGTGGATGGTGGTGATGAGAAGAACCCTTGTATTGTATGAGCTTCTGCTCAAGCTTCTAATTTTTTATTAATTTGAGGTTTAAATTTTATTTAGAGAAGACACTTCAGAGAGATATCTTATTTAGAGAAGAAACTTTACCCTACTGTAGTGAAATTTTCTGGATTGTTAAAGATGATGAATTTTGAAGCAGGATTTGTGTGGTGATTTTTCTGGTATTTTTCCCCTGGGTAAGCTTTTAATCAGTCCAGAAAATATTTCTGTATTTGAATATACTGAACTCAATAAGAACAATACAATCTAATGTTTTCCCAGCTGTTGGCTGTTTATTAAATACCATCATGGAGAGGGAGTGGGTGCTAATTTACTTTCATTATCTTTTTTTCATTCACTTTACATTATTTGAGTCTTGGCTGTTGAATAATGCACACAACTGCACAAAAGTACTAGATGAGTAATTCTCAGACATTTATGCTGAAAGCTTTTCCATGAGAATCTTGAGTGTTTCTGCTCTGCTCTGTCCTATTTGACTGAAAGAGCACGTTACTTAAATTACAGCATGGATTTATGTAGGGAGTGAGCTAGTATTGTTCATTTTTAATTTAATCTACTGACTGAATCAGGATGTTATGCAGCGTCAATCTAAATCTGTTCTATGAATTACAAAGTAAACTCAAGGTCACCTTGAGAAGAACAGAAAAATAAAAAGTCTTAATCAAAAGTGAGGTAAAAGCCAGTGGCTAGCTTTTTGGTACATGCAATGAAATGGGAACCATTGTGTAAAGGAATTCTGCCAGTTTTCAGCCTCCTTTTCCTGCCTCTGTCGAGATGGGGATTGAAGGCACTGGAGAGGATAGTTCCTGTTCAGACTCAGGTGTTCATTATTTCTTATCCATGTTACAGCCTCACAGCCCTGAGTTCTGCAGTATTTCACTAGCAATGCACAAAACTACCAACTATCTCTTGCTAGAAGGTCTTTTAAGGCTAAACGATCCAATTAAGAAATGACACCTAAAGTATTTTCCCTTTTAACCCAATAACTGATCCCTCAAAGTCTGGAGTGTGGCTTTTCTGTCCAATTACAAAACACCACCAAAACCCATGAAGAGAAGGAAGAAAAAGGTAAAGAAGAACAACCTGCCTCATGCTAAAACCTCCATCATGTCCCATATTTATNTTGTATTGTATGAGCTTCTGCTCAAGCTTCTAATTTTTTATTAATTTGAGGTTTAAATTTTATTTAGAGAAGACACTTCAGAGAGATATCTTATTTAGAGAAGAAACTTTACCCTACTGTAGTGAAATTTTCTGGATTGTTAAAGATGATGAATTTTGAAGCAGGATTTGTGTGGTGATTTTTCTGGTATTTTTCCCCTGGGTAAGCTTTTAATCAGTCCAGAAAATATTTCTGTATTTGAATATACTGAACTCAATAAGAACAATACAATCTAATGTTTTCCCAGCTGTTGGCTGTTTATTAAATACCATCATGGAGAGGGAGTGGGTGCTAATTTACTTTCATTATCTTTTTTTCATTCACTTTACATTATTTGAGTCTTGGCTGTTGAATAATGCACACAACTGCACAAAAGTACTAGATGAGTAATTCTCAGACATTTATGCTGAAAGCTTTTCCATGAGAATCTTGAGTGTTTCTGCTCTGCTCTGTCCTATTTGACTGAAAGAGCACGTTACTTAAACTACAGCATGGATTTATGTAGGGAGTGAGCTAGTATTGTTCATTTTTAATTTAATCTACTGACTGAATCAGGATGTTATGCAGCGTCAATCTAAATCTGTTCTATGAATTACAAAGTAAACTCAAGGTCACCTTGAGAAGAACAGAAAAATAAAAAGTCTTAATCAAAAGTGAGGTAAAAGCCAGTGGCTAGCTTTTTGGTACATGCAATGAAATGGGAACCATTGTGTAAAGGAATTCTGCCAGTTTTCAGCCTCCTTTTCCTGCCTCTGTCGAGATGGGGATTGAAGGCACTGGAGAGGATAGTTCCTGTTCAGACTCAGGTGTTCATTATTTCTTATCCATGTTACAGCCTCACAGCCCTGAGTTCTGCAGTATTTCACTAGCAATGCACAAAACTACCAACTATCTCTTGCTAGAAGGTCTTTTAAGGCTAAACGATCCAATTAAGAAATGACACCTAAAGTATTTTCCCTTTTAACCCAATAACTGATCCCTCAAAGTCTGGAGTGTGGCTTTTCTGTCCAATTACAAAACACCACCAAAACCCATGAAGAGAAGGAAGAAAAAGGTAAAGAAGAACAACCTGCCTCATGCTAAAACCTCCATCATGTCCATATTTATTACTATATTCTAAAAATATACACTGTACAGTTTGGACAGTTTCCTATAACTGAGTCTCAAATCTTGAAAAGGAAAAGTAACGCTTGTGTTTTTAAAAAAAAAATAATATAAGCCCTTTCAGGAGTGGAAGATCAAAGCCTAAATTGTAGAGAAAGTACAGTGGTCTAATACTGAAAAAGCTCCAAAATTGTTTTGACTTTGATTTTTCTTACAGGGTGGCAAGCTGTAGCATTTATCTACAAGAAATGAAGACAGTGATTGCAAGATACATAAAAATAGATCTGGCCTGAATGGTTGGTGCCTCATATATTTGTGTTTGCACTGTCAGATGCACCTGTACCAAGCTTCGTGCCATTTAAATATGTTTATATATTTTAAAATATGTATATATTATATTATATATTTATATATTAGTAATTATTAATATATATTATAATAATTTAATTATTTACTATAATATAATAATATACAATAAT
>VWZV01001663.1:1920-21153 GCA_013397155.1 Irena cyanogastra | reverse complement strand
CGACCATCCAGGCGGTCCGGTCTGGGTGAGCGGGGAGCCGGAGCCAGTGCGCACCGGGCGGTCCGGTCCGGTCCGGCTCGGCTCGGCTCGGCTCGGCTCGGCTCAGCAGGGAGCTCCGCGCCCGGACCCTGCGAACACGGCCCGGCTGTGCAGCCCCTCGCGCGGGGCTGGCCGGGCTCGGAGGGGCTCACCCGGAGAGAGCCGGGGCTGGCCGGGCTCGGGTGGGCTCACCCGGCGGGAGCCGGGGCTGGCCGGACTCGGGTGGGCTCACCCGGCGGGAGCCGGGGCTGGCCGGACTCGGAGGGGCTCACCCGGAGGCGCCCGGCCGGTCCCAAGGGTGTTCTCCCCGGAGGTGGACCGCGTCTCGGGAAAGGTGTTCTTCAAAGCGGCGGCGGCGCCCGGAGAGCTGCGGCAGCTGCGGTCGGCCGAGCGCCTGTTCCTGCTGCTGAAGAAGCACGGCCCGCTGCCGGTGTCCGGGAACAGAGGTACGGGAACGCAAGCCTTGATTTGAGTCCTGGTTATGACATTTGAGGGGTTTGGTTTTTTACTAGTGGTTGTAGCTCTAATTGGCAGTAATCGATCCTGAAGTGCCTTTCACCCACGTGTGTTTTCAACTTTTTTTTTAGCCTGAAAAGGGCTTTTAAATTGTTTTCAATAGCAACATCCAGCCTGTATTGTGCAGCACCAAATGTATTTTGTGCAGCACACTATTTTAGAGACTCTCTCCCCCTGCCTGGTCCCAAAAAGTAGAAGAGCACTCCACCCAAAAACCAAAGTTCAGTTCTGGATCTCTTGTGGTTTTTTTAACGATAAGTTTTACTTTCTGTTAAACAAAGTGCATCCTGACCTATATCTTGTGTCAATTTACTCCTAAGTTCACAGCTTCCTTTGAAGTCTCAGCTGCTTGGGTCTTGCTCTCTGTCAATGTTGGAATGAGGATTTCGACTTGGGTTGATATCTGCCTGCTGGTGGATTTTTATTTGAGAGATTACCTTCAGCTTTGAGAATGAAATTTGATCGCAGTTCTAAAATTTTAGGTGATAACTAGAAAGACCTTTATTTTATTTTCTTGATCAGCTGTGAAGTATTTAAGTGAGTTGGCCTCTCTGTTACTCATGCCTCTCTTGTGGCCAGCTTAGGACTACCCACACATGGAAGTGTGTGTGGCAGGATTGAAGACACGGTGATGAATTGGAACCAGAAATTTTCTTTCTGAAAGAATAAGCTGGTTTTTGCCTGAGATGACTCAAAGTAATTGCTCTTTGTATCTGTCTTTCAATTCTGGGAAGTGTCCTGCATCTCTTAATCCTGGGCAGGTGCTTTCTGGGGTGGGTGGCATGGCAGACTGGTGCTCTGCCCCTGAGAATGACTCCCACAGCTGCTCTGGTTTCCTGCAGCTGCAGAGTTCTTGTGCAGAATTCAACCCCTGGGTGATTCAGTGGCTGTCCAGAGCTGGTGATCAGGGGCGTCTGTGTGGCTTCGGGTGGGTGCTGGGAGCTCAGCTGGGAGCTCAGTGTCTGCACTGGTTTCTGGGTTCTCACAGGAATGAGATCTGAACGCAGCTGCTGTTAACAGCTGTTCCCAGTCCCTAGGGAAGTGAAGTACTTAACCCAAAACTGCTTTTTTTCTTCCAGGGAAAATGCTTCATGAGATTAAAAGCCTTGTAATTGAGAAGCCGAAATACTGGCTGGATGTCATCTCTGTCTGGAGAAAGCTTCGTGGGCACAAGGGGAAAACAGATGATGGCTCTCCAGAAAACGCATTGGCTCTGAAGAGAAAGTCAGAAGAAGAGACAAATGCTGCGAGTAAAAGGCAGAAAACAGAACAAATGAGAGCAACTGTGCCTGAGGAGTGCCAGGTGGGAGCTGGAGAGACCTGTGTGGTGCCAGACAGGAGCAGTCAGGAGTGCTGGATTGAGAGCAGGACTTGCTCAGAATTCCCCTCCAGAGGCAGTGAAGGAGAGGATCCTGCTGCCAATGAGAAGCTTGGCCTCAGTTTCAGAGTGTCCTGTCGTTGCAGTGGAGCCATTGCCAGAGTACTGACCTCACAGGTATGCTGGGGTGTTTGCTTTAAAACAATTCAGCAGGGTGAACACAGATGTGGAGCTTGTTTGACATTTCAGTTGTGTTGTGTGCTCTGGAATAATAAACCGATGTAAGATTTTCTGCGTTTTCTTAAAAAGCCCTTGACCTGCATTCACCTTAAACAAGTGGAGATACAAATGCTGTTTCGATTTCCATGCACTATTGCCCTGAATGTTTTTCAAATCAATACCTTTTATTGAGGATAAGCAGCGGTAAGAGTTTGGGGTCCTGGGCCTGTGGAGGCTGAGGAGGATGGGATAATTTACAGCTGTTTGAAGGGCCATTGCAAGGGCCGTGGGGCAGACTCCTCTCAGTTGTGGCAGGCAGTCTGGACAAAGGGGCAGAAGCCACAACTTGCAGCTTCAGTTGCCTCTGGTTGGGTTTTGGGGAGAACATGTTCTTCAGAAATGCAGCCCTGGCATGAGCCTTGGGAGAATGGAGCTTGGTCCTTGCAAGAGAAGAGTGGCATTCAGTCCTGCAGGGGTCTGTTCCATCCAGCCCTCTTCCCATCTGGGCAGGTTTCTCTTACTGGAAGGTAACAGTGGTTTAGGTTTTTTCCTGCTAGAGCTAGTACCTTGGTGAGGTGAGACACCTGAGCTTCCCCATGAGGGTGTTTGCCTAAATTTGTTGAATTTACACTCTGAAGGAAATCAGAGCTTTCTATACGTAATGAAAGTGTTAAAATTTTGGGCTGTAGTTGTGCATTTGCAGCTTTTCTGTTGACTAATCTGCCTTGGAGCCATTGGGAGTATTTTGTGCATGTGATTAAGAATTCCAAAATGGTGGCAGTCACAGAATATCCTGAGTTGGAAGGGACCCACAAGGATCAAGCCCAGTTCGAGTAAATATTTTGTTGCGACTTAGTCGGGGATTGAACTTCAGCTTCTCTGGCTGCAGCTGAGGGTTGGTTGTATTTGCTTTGCCCCTCACTCACCTGCTCCTCCCTGTTGTACCTCCTCGGGCGTGAGTTGAGTGAGTTATTCTCTTAGCATAGACTCTCTTTTCCCAGGGGTTTCTTAGGGGTGCACAGCCAAGGCTGTGATTGCAGTTTTTGAGTTCTGTGTTTTTACTGCCTGTGGCTGTGCTTCCCCCTCAGGAGGTGGGACGAGCCGTCGGCACGGCGCTGGCGAGGCAGTGCGGGTGGCGCACCAATCTGCGGGATCCTGACCTGGAGGTAGGGCTGTGGTCTACTGTGGTGTTCTGGTTTTGAGTTTATTTGATTGTTCTATTATATTAAGGCATTTCTATGTTAATCAGTCACAAAATGGTTTGCCCCTGTGTACCCCCTGTCCATCCCCCTCAGAGTGGATCCTTCTCCAAGCCCTTTGTCTAGGGTTTCCTGTTTCATCTGTCTGTCAGAGATGTCAATCACCCTTCTCCCCACCACTTTACCAAATATGTTCCTGTCAATCTCCTCTCTACCTTTGTCTTACACCTCAGCCCAGCCCAAGTAGTTAAAGAACATTCCCTGCCAATCAATGCAACCCTTAACAGGTGATTCGCCCTTCACCCTTCCTCCCAACCTTGGTTTTCCCCTATTTACCCCTTGATGCCCCTCATCTCTCCCCCAAAACACCCCTATTGGTCACCTTAGGTTCTATCCCCTAGGTGTCCGTGTTCCTTATAACCCCATCTCGAGCTTAGCTCGAGGTCACTCCGCCTATGCTTCTTTGGGGTAAAGAAAGAATGAAAATCCTCCAAACATTGCACACGCACTGACCCTTCCTTTGCTCTTGCCTCAGATCACACGCAAACAAAAGCGCTGCACCAGCGAGCTGAAACCACACACCTGTCGCTCTCTGCCACGCGCTACTGAGTCTCTGACCTCAGCGCGCCGGTCCGCCGCCGCCTCGCAGCTGACCGGGAACCCCCGCACGGGCGGGCAGGCGAGAGAAACATGACAGTCTACCTCTTAATGTCTCCAGAATCACCCCTGATTTGTTCTGTTCTCTGCTCCCCTTGCCTGTGGGACCATGGCCTCTCCCTACTGGTGTGCCTCTTAATGCCTTCAAAATCACCTTGACCCTTTTGTCCTGTGCTCTGCTCTCCTTGCAGGTGGGACCATGGCCTCTCCCTGCTGGTCTGCCTCTTAATGTCTCCAGAATCACACTGACCCTTTTGTTTTGTTCTCCCTTTGCACGTGGGACCATGGCCTCTCCCTGTTGGTTTCTCTGCCCCTCAATTTACCTGGAAATCAGCTGGTGGTGCTGAGCAAAACGTGTGTGGGGCCCTGATGTGTGCTCCTGGGGTGTGTGGGTGTGGGTGTGTGTGCTCCTGGTATGTGTGTGTGTGTGTGGGTGTATTTGTGCTTCTAGAGCTCTGGCATGAACCCCAGCCTGGCTGGGTCTGCCTGCGTGGGAGGAGAAGGGTCCAGAGGAGTTCCCGGATCCAACACCCCCCTCACAGACTGCTGACTGTGAGAATGGAACTCACCTGAGCCATGGGGTGTCTGTGGAGGGATCCAGCACCCTCACTGACTGCTGGGTTGTGTGGAAATGGAACTCACCTGAGCCATGGGGTGTCTGTGGCCCCTGGAGGGGAAGGGGGCCAGCAGTGAGGGCGAGTTCTCAAGGAGCCAGAGCTGAGAGTGTCACAGACAAAGGCCCGGGGCAAGGCTCTTCCACAAATGCCAATAGCTCCCTTGGCTGCTGCATCTGCCTGGAGACCTCCCTGGGGACTCCTTGCTCCTGACAAGGAGAGTTTCTGCAGGGATGTTTCTCCATCCCTGGCTTGGCCTGTGGAAGCTGCTCTCTGCTCTGAAGCTGGGAGGTCCCAGAGCTGTAGAAACTCTGGAGTCCATTTGCTGGCACTGCTTTTGCCACACTGAGCATTTTGTACAGCTCTGGTGAGGCTCACAGGGACCTCCTGTTCTTGCCCGGGTTTTTGCTCTGAAACTCTCCGGGTGCTGAGGACTGGGATTTTTCGACAGCATCGTGTTTCCCTCTGTGCTTCCTGGGGGCAGGGATTGCAGCCATGCAAGACCTGCAGGGGAGCTCAGTCTCCTTTTGGGATGTTCTCTGTGGGACAGCAGAACAGTATCTTTTAGCTGCTTACATTTCTGGAAGGATTACTTATACATAACTTCTGTCTGAATTGCTCCTTAGTGGGACTGGTGGGGGTAATGGTGGGGTTATTTGTTGTTATTGTTGTTTGGTTTGGGGTTTTTTGTTTCTTTGTTTGATTTTTTTTTTTGTTTGGGGTTTTTCTGTTTAGTTGGCTTTTTTTCAATTTTTTTTTTATTTGTTTTGTTGCTAGTATACAGTGAATAATATTCTCCAACTTGTAGTAAATGGATTTATAACTAAAAATTCCCATGCTGTGTGAAAGAAAAATAGGCCTCCTTATGAATTCAAGTGCTTGCTGATGGATTCCTGGCTGACAAAATCCCCTTCAGCTTGATTAAGCATTAAATCATCTTTAAAGTGGCATTCAGATTATCTTGTGGATTTCTTCCAATTAATTGTTGTTGTTTATAGTATGAGTTTTTATTCTTAAAAACTGAAACCAGAAGTTTGTAGAAGCATCTGTGTCTGGTTTAAATGAGTTAAAGCTATTGTCATGTCAGTTTGAGACTCTAAAATGTTTGGGTTGGTTTTTTTCCTCTTTTAGATCTTTGTACATCTTAATGACATTCACTCTGTGGTGGGGATTCCTCTTTTCAGGTGAGTATTCTCCCCACCAGATTTGTCATGTCAGGATTTATAAATCTTGCTGTCCACCATGAGTATTTGTCTTTTGGTTTGATAACCACTGGTTGTCAGATTAGTCTGGGGATCTGCCTGGGTTTCAAATGAACACCAGAGCAGACTTTGCAGTGAGCTGTGGTTAAAAGCAACTTCTCTGCCTCTCAGGAGATCTCTCCAGTTCATTTGTTCTTTGACACTACATGGCTTTTCTGGGTGGTTCACTGCTGTTTTAGTTAATTTTTTTGGTTTTTTGCTGTCTGCAGGCTCCCACTGGCAAACAGAGAGTACATCAGAACAGCAGGGCTGCGCTCAACGGTGGCGTGGGCCATGGCTTCTCTGGCTGAAATCAGAGTCAGTGAATGTTCCCTGCAAAGAAAGGAGTCGCGGGCCAGGGGAGGGGGCCTGGAGCAGGACTGGCGGGATATCAGTGCCCCATTCCCCCCTTTCCCTGGGCAGAACTGAGGGGATTTCAGTGCCTCATTCCCTCCATTCTCTGGGAAGGAGTGGGATGATTTCAGTGCCCTATTCACTGAAATGGATCACTGGAGTGATGTCAGTGCCCCATTCCCCCTGTTCCATGGGCAGGAGTGGGGGGATTTCAATGTCATTCAATTTCCATTTTCCCCATCTGCTGGGAAGGAGTGGGGTGATTTCAATGCCCCATTCTCTGGGAAGGACTGGGGGGATTTCAGTGCCCCATTCCCTGGGCAGGACTGGGGGGATTTCAATGCCCCATTCTCCAGTGCATGTGGACAGGGTCTGCCTGTGATGAGTGTGCTGTCACCTGCAGTTCAGCCAGGTGTCTGCTGTGCTTCAGGTGCTTCTCAGCAGAGCTGGTAATCCTTGGACAGATATACGTCTGTGGCAAGATTTTTTTCTGCTGTTCAGTGCCATTAAGAAAATGAAACTTTGTTTGGTGTCATTTTCCAAGGAAATGTGATTTCTTTTCACAGATTAATTTGATACCAAATATCTCTCTGGAGTCCACCGGTAATATTTCCTCCTGAGTGTCACCTCAGGGTGTCTGTAGTGAAGCTGTTGGTGCTTTTCACTATATTCCCTTACAGGCGAGTTTGGCCTGGGATTACCAGTGATTGTTTTTAACCCTTGCTGGATTCAGTGAGATTACCAGTGGTTATTGTTAACTCTTTCTGGATTCGGTGGGGTTATGTACCATTGATTGCTGTTAACCTGTGCTGGGTTTATGTACCAGTGATTGTTTTTAACCCTTGCTGGACTCAGTGGGGTTATGTATGCCCCTCTGTGAGCTCTGTCCTAGGTGAGGAGTCTGTCTTGCTCAGGGTGCAGTAACTCCTCTGTTTTTGCAGGCTGGTGCCCTCGTGCTGGATCCCATGTGTGGGCTGGGAACCATCCTGCTGGAGGCTGCCAAGGAGTGGCCCGTGAGTATCCCAGTCCCAGCTCTTGGGACCTTTCCAGGGCAACTGGGACTGGAGACTGGGTTTTCTCTCTGCCACTTAGGCCAACTTAGGTCCATTGCTATCTGGAAAGGTGAAACCAAACCAATCTTAGGCAGCTGCTGGAAGTGTTTTGGTACCAATGTTCCCCCAGATGAAAGTGTCCTGCAGGCTGGAGATTCACACTGCAGGGTTTGTGTGAGGCAGCCACGGCCTTGTGAAGCTTCCTGGGCTTGTCCTGGGCTCGGAGCAGTCGCTGTCGTGGGACACCCATCAGCATTAGGGGCACTGGGGCTGGCTCTGGCTAGCTGGGGTCCTGCTGTTAGGACATGCTCTTGATATTTCTGTAATTTCATCAGACCAGGAGTGAAGACAGCGCCTACCTCCTCTGCTGCATCCTCTGGGTTGGGAATTGCTGTGTGTAACAACTGCAGCTGTCCCAGGAAGGGAGCTGTCCTGCAAGAGCTGTGCAACAAGGCAGTTCTGAGAAGGGTTCGTGAAATAAATTGAGTGTTAATGAAATTACTCTTCTCTTTCTCTCTGAACAGGAAGCCTGTTACTGGGGTGCTGATATAAGTGATTCCCAGTTAGAGGGTGCAGATGGCAATGTCAGAACTGCAGGGTTAATGGATAGGATTGAGCTGCTGAAAGCTTCTGTGGAAGGTAAGTCTGAAGGCTCTCCAGGTGGATTTTTTGTGTTTCTGGGATTGCACAGTTAGGTTCTCTGAGGTGATATGTTGTAGAGCGAGCTCCCAACAAATAGCTGGGTGGTGACTCTGTGGTGCTGGTGCTAGTGAAGGGATAATTATTTGTTCTTCCTCCCTGCTGCCTGCACCTGGAACTTTGCTGAGAATGAAGTCAGCAGAAGACAATAAAAATTACAATTGCATGGCATGGACAGTAGTTGTCTCTCTTCATGGTAAATGTGTGATTTACCACCACAATACCACAAGGGGTATGCACCATGCGAGAGTTCTTTGTGTCTTAGTGGAGCACAGCCAGGACAAATCCAAATGAAATGCAGCCCGTAACTTGGATTTACCAGCTGAGGACTCATTAAGCTGAGCTGAATTGTTCATGTTTTGCAGTAGGAGTATTTGGAATGATGATGCCTTTCTCATCTAAGAGGGAATCTGTTTGCTGTTAATCTACAAGCTAGTCCTTAGAGAAGGTGGTCGTTTCATGACTTTATTCTGGACCTCAGAGTGAGGCCAAATTATGCCGATATGAAATTCATGACAGGCAAGCTGGCTGATTTTCCCTGTGCATGAGTGATGAAGTGTGCATATTTTTTTTGCTTTGCAGTATTTACCATTCTTTCATTTACCATTCTGGTAAGAAATATTATTTGTTTTTTATAAAAATGTGGGTTTATTTCTCACTTGAAGGCTGCGTTTGGCTTTGGTTTCTAGGCCTATGGAAGGTCCTTAGCTGTCAAGTTTTCTAAACTGAATGGTTGGTGTCTCCATTACTGGTCAGAAGCTGTTACTTCTGCATGTCTTGGGCAGGACTGTGGGCGACACATCCTTTCACTTGCAGATAAAATTGATACCCAGTTGTGCTGCAAGTGTTGACCCAAGAAAGGTCCGGGAACCATCTCCAGCTGGTTGTAGAAAAGCTGGCATAGAATCTCAGCAGAGTTTAGGTGAGGAGGGTCTGTTGGAAGCCTTCAGTCCTGCTGTCTGCTCAGGGCTGTGTCCAGTCAGTTTGGAGCACCCTGAGGGCTGGAGGGACCCCCAGGATCTCAGGAGGAGCCTAGCCTGGCTGCATGGGCTGGAGGACCCCCAGGATCTGAGGAGAAACCCCCAGGGTCTCAGGAGGAGTCCCAACCCTCTCAGGAGGGATCCTAGCCTGGCTGCACAGCCCGGCGTGGGATGGAGGGACCCCCAGGGTTTGAGGAGGAGTCTCAGCCTGGTCTGCATAGCCTGGCATGGGCTGGAAGACCCCCAGGATCTGAGGAGAGACCCCCAGGGCCTCAGGACGATCCCAGCCTGGCTGCACAGCCTGGCGCGTGGCCGACCTTCATCACCACCGGCACAAGTGCTGCATCTTCTTAGGGAAGCTGACCTCAGCTGGGATGCAGAAACCCTAAGGTGACCCTTCAAAGGCACTAGCTCTGCCAGAATCCGGGTGATTCTGGCTGTAACCACATTCCTGGAGGAGAAAAGGGAGGTGGAGAGGAATCCAAGGTGGTTCCTTGCCCTTCATACACACGCACTTGAACGTTTGCACTAAGTAACATGCTCACAAACTTAGCTCTTCTTCTGTGTTTTGCTCAATTATTTTCACGTTTAAGGTGTGCTGTGTGGTGAGGTGCAGCAGTTAATTTGGGACTGTGTAGTGCCCTGTAGGAGAGCCTTGCTGCAGGGGCAGACATCATCAGGAGCAGGGAATCTGCCGCCTGCAGAGTGCTGCTGTGCATTTGTCCCCTGCCCCTCTGCAGAGGGGTGCTGGATCCCTGGAGTTGTTTGTGAGGGCAGGTACAGAAGGAGCTGTGAGTCTGGGTGCATAACCATTTACTGCTGGCCAAGGGTCTATTTACAAAAGGGGGTTTATTTATTTACAAAATCACCAACGCGTCGGGGCTGCTGTGGAAGGCTTCTCGAGCTGTTTATTTCCCTGCAGCAGTCTCATTACATGGTTATGGCAATGGGAAGATGCCAGCAGCTCATGTCCTCGGCAGCAGCTGAAGAGCTCAGTGTTACAACTCACTTTAAAAGTTTTTTGGCCAATGGCACAAAGCAAAAGCATATTGACAATAGTTGTATCCAACCACTATAAGCACACATACATTTTGTTAAAAAAATGCTTGCTTATTTTGAAAACAATACCTGCTTGTAAGCCTTAAAATACAGTGCATAGAGCTCCATTATTAAGCTTAGAACTTCCTAACATCTTGCTAGAAATACTTTTCTGCAGCTTAGGGACTTAGAGATATACTTTTCTGCAGCTTATTCTAGTCAGGCGTTAATACACAGACCATTGTTTTATTTGTCCTTGCCTTCTACATCTCATAGAACTTTTCTGCTGACAAATCTTATGGCTACTGCTTAGCTCTAATTGCAGTTCTGCTGTTTCTGAGGCCTGCCTTTTGCAGCTTTCTCAAAACCCTCTGATTTTAAGGATTCCCACAGTACAGATGAGCTGTGAGTCTGGGTGCATATGGTAAAAAGAAAGAGCTGGCAGACAGTGTTGAGAGGGTCACAGGGCACAGCTGCTGTGTGGTTTTCAGACAGAGATAAAGACCTGCCTTCATTCTGCAGCGTTGCCGTTGCCTTCAGAGAGCTTTGACAGCGTTATTTCGGATATTCCCTTTGGGAAGAAGTTCAAGACTGATGCCCAGCTCCTTCCAGATATTCTCCAGGAAATGGAGAGGTACGTGTGGCCTTTGACACGCTTGGGCTTTGGTGTAAGTGCCATGAGGGTCTGTGATCTGAGCATTCTGTCAGCTTAGGTTTGCTGGATTCCAGGCAGCCTCCAGCTGTGCAGTCTGGCCCTGCAGGCTGGGGAGGTCCCAGCCCTTTCCCTGTCCCTTGGAGGCTGCTGTGTTGTGTCTTGCCAGCTGTGGGTGCTGAAGGCTGCCAAGGAAGGTCTTGTGTGAGCCGTGCTCACAAACGCTCTTTGCGGGGCACAATGGTGAAATATTTCTGAGCCACACTCCCAAGTGTGGCAGAAAGGAGGAAGAGGAGAGGCCTACCCGGACAAAGTTAAAGCATGGCCAGCCAAATAAAGCTACAATCCTTTTCCAGTTGAGGCCTGCCTGTATAAAATCAAAGTCTTTCCTTTCTGAGGTGACAGCCAAGCTTTGACCAGCCTGCCTTGGCAGGGAGGATCTCAGACTAGACAAAGTGGCACGGTGACATTGTCCTTGCTATCCAGGAATCCGCCTGGTCTGGTTTTAGGTGTGTCCTTTCATCTCTCACCGTGGCAGAGTTGAGCCAAGCTGATAGGGCTGCTTCTAACAGACAGTTCATGCCATCTTCTCCTCCACTCTTGCCTGAAAACAAGCCTTTCCCTGGGTCTGCTCTCCAGTGGGTGCTGCTCTCCCTCACCCAGTGCAGCAAGGTGGTGGAGAAGGTGGCCTGGCTCCATGGAATGGTGTGGCAATCTTACTGTGCTTGTCTTCTGGCCTTATTTGCTCTATTGGCCCATCCTAAGCAAAATATTCCCTTGGGAAGGTGGGAGTGAGGAAGGGGCCCCTACCATGAGAGCCCCACCAGTAAAACTGCTCAAACTACTTGCTGTAAACTGAGTCAGGATGGGGTTTTTTTTCCCCTCTTACAAAGCCACGTGTGATGTTTGGACATATACCTAGATAAATTAATTGCAAACAGTGGTTCATTTTCCTCTGCTTCCTGAGTCTGAAAGCCATTAAGGATCAGTGGAACAGGGGAAGGGCGGACCTTTTAAAGTTTCCAAAAGGAAGGGCCAGTTTCAGAATTACCCTGCTAATCTGAGAAGCCCCTGCTGCACTGGGAGGCTGTGCCTTTGCAATCTCCAGAAACCCTGGCTTTGATGGTGCCCTTAACCCTTGAAAGAATGCTGGGGGGGGTAAAAATGAGTCAGTCTTTCCTGCTAAAAAACTGCTTACATTGGAAATGTTTTGGAGTCAGGACAAGGCTCTGTTCTCCCATTTAGAAGTAGGTAGGAAGATCTGGGATTTAAATTCCCCTTAGAGGTGCAGCTCACTGAGTTGAGCCATGGCACACTCAGGTGTTTTATTGGACGCAGGTGGCATCTGCAGTGCCAGCAGTGCTGTGTGCTGCACAGGCAGAGGGGTGCCAGGAAGGATCAGCACCTGACTTTCTTTTTCCTGTGGTGCCAGAGTGCTTCGTGTTGGAGGGACTCTGGTGTTGCTGCTGAGCCAGGAGCTCTGCAGACGTGTGGTTGGACTGGCCAGGTGTGCTGGAGGTGACCCTGCTGATGGTGACAGCAGAGCAGCTCCTGCACAAGGCATGGATGGACTGGCCAGGTGTGCTGGAGGTGGCCCTGCTGAGGCCTCTGCTGATGGTGACAGTGGAACAGCCTCGAGTGTGGATGGACTGACCAGGTGTGCTGGAGGTGACCCTGCTGATGGTGACAGCAGAGCAGCCCCTGCACAGGCTGTGGATGGACTGACCAGGAGTGCTGGAGGCGACCCTGCTGATGGTAACAGTGGAGCAGCCTGTGCACAAGGCATGGATGGACTGGCCGGGTGTGCTGGAGGTGACCCTTCTGATGGTGACAGTGGAGCAGCCTGTGCACAAGGCATGGATGGACTGGCCGGGTGTGCTGGAGGTGACCCTTCTGATGGTGACAGTGGAGCAGCCCCGAGTGGAGATGGGAATTCCTCCCCCTTGGCCCAGGGGGGTGGACAACCCCTTCCCAGCAGACGCCTCGGGTCTCTGGTGCCAGAGGGTGTCTATGCTGTCAGCTTGGGCAGGACCGATGCTTTCATACACAAATACAGGAAGTTGGCTACTGCTGGCGTCTGGGAGCTCTCTGGCCCTGGGCTGAAGGGAACTGAGGCCTGAGAGGCTTCAGGAGCAGCGGGGCAGGACTTGGTGGAGCTCTGCTGATGCAGCCAGACCTGCTGCCATGCCTTAGATTGCCTCACGTGCTGTGCATGTCCTGAGGCACTGTGCTGTTCTCTCCTTGGATTTTAGGAGAGGTGGAAGATGCCTGCCAGTGTTTCAGCCAGTTCTGCTGTATTGTGTACAGTAAGAGAGGATATAATATATTGTAATATGGCAGAGTCCTCAGATCCCTGTTTAGGCAAAGCTGCTCGGTATCGGGAGGAGTTTCTGTGGGACAGAGTCTTTATTTGCAGAACTGCAGATGTGGTAGCCCATGGTCTTTGGGCTGTTACTCCAGCCATTGATTTTAAAGTACTATTTCAGCTACAGCTTTGTTCTGACTATTCTCAGTGTTCAGATTGTTCTTGGTGGAGGACAGGCAAGCCACTGAGCTGCTGAGGAGGGAGGGAGCACAGGAGGAGGAAGAATCAGCACTGAGAGCCAGAGCTGCAGCAAGTCCCAGGCCCTGGGCCCCAGCTCTGGTCTGCGTGTCCTGGGTCCTCCCTGCCCTGCATCTCCCCCTCTCTCCTGCACTTTTGTGACACTTTTCTCTTCCCTGTACCTTTTCTTTTCTCTTGATTCTTCTGTTCTCTCACATTAGGGCTTTAGAACTGTATCAGCATTACGGAAAGGGCCCAAGGCAATCCTGAAATCACTCTCTCCTGTGGGTTTTAGCATCCTGTGTACAAAGGCTGAGACAGCAAAAACCAAAAATCATTGCACATTTTCTGTGACAACTAAACATGAAGACTTCTCACTGCTTTCCTAAGCCGTGTCAATCTGCAGGAGCACTGGAGGCCTTTTGGGAAGGGAAAATTAGGATAAAATACTTAAACACATTTCTGTGTGCTTCTGTGTCAAGTTTTTGACTGAAGATCGCCTTAAAGAGCAGAGTTTGGTTTAATAATATTATTTTGTTTACTTCAACACAGTTTCTCTCAAATGTTTTTACTGTGAAAAGTATAAAATGGGACTATATTTGCATTTTCAAATATACTTTTCTGTCCTTTAATATCTTGCAGCTGTTAGTGTATATTTTTGCAGCTGTGCAGTCTATAATAAAGACTTTCTTTTGAAACTCAGCAGCATTTTGGACTAAAGCAAACTTTGTTATGTAAGGGGAGAGTTTGGGGGGGGATTTGGTTTTATTTGTTCTGGTTTCTGGTTTTGTTTTTGTTTCATTTGGCTTGCTCTTTTTTAACACTGAGCATATCAAAAAATAATGTGTAATTGTAGTTTGAAATTGTCACTTCTTTAAAAACAATTACTTTGAACTCTGGTTAACCCTATTTTATTTATCTAGTGTGGTTCAGTATTCTTCAACCATTGTGCTTAGAAAAACACTTAGGAATGTCTTGGTGAGAATTTTTGCTTTGGTGTTTTAGAAGAAACCAGCTTAGGCTGGTTATGGTGCCCACGTGCAGCTGGGAGACGTTTGTTACCTTGCCCCTGAGACATGGAAGGATGGTTTTGTGCTGTCCTGCCAAGCTGTTTGTGTGTTGCAGTGCATTTACCTATGTTCTAGGGCTGGCTTTGGTCCCTTTTTGGGTTTTCCTGTATGAAAGCTGATTTTTCTAGCCTTGCAACACCAACAAAAAAGGAATGTAAATAGCACTTGCAGTGCTAATCACATTGACCCTCAGTGTTTGTGTGCTGCATTTTTAGAGGCAATGAACTGATGTCTTCAGTCTGTTCCTTTTTGAAGTTGTTTGATGTTTTGTGGTTTGCAGTGATGAGACCTGAAAATAATGTATGCCCTGTAGTCATACCAACACTGAAAATCTTCCAGGTGTTCCCTCTAGGTTTCTTTGGTGCTGAACTACAGGCACATTTAAAAACTGCCAAAAACCCTCCCATTCTGTGCAAAAACACCTCCTAAAGAAACCTCTATGTGTGAACTTCTGAGAGTTGCTGTAAGTAGAGATTAATTCCTCTGTAATTGCTTATAATTGCATTATCATGCATAGCAGTCATACTAAAATAACAGTGCTGTTCTTCACAAAACTCCTCTTCTGAGGAATGACCAGCAAAGTTTTCTAGATTTTATTAAAGCAAGTCAACCCCAAATACAAATAAATACCACTTTTACATCTGTACTTCAAAATACTGAAATACATGCAGCTGATTAGAGACAACTCTTTGGAAGAAATTAGAAGTGAACCCAGACCTTTGCAAATATTTGTTCTTGTACTATATCCACTCTCTAGAAACTGGATACATTAAAATTATATTTTAGCAACAGCACAGTTGTGGTAATTCGCTGTATTCACAGAATATATAAAGGCAGACTAAATAGATTGTCAATACATTTTGGTATTGGATAAAGTTCTGTGTTATATACACAAGAATATAATTTTAAATGTTAATGCCATTATGTTGTATTTTAGCTTGAGGAGAGTAAGAGATTAAAACTGATGTATCAGGGATTTTACAGTCAGGAGCTGTAATTTAACCAGAAGTGAGGTAATTACAGATAGATCATTAATAAAGCAATACACTGCTGTCTGGACTAGTTTGATTCATTTTGTGCCTTCTTTGGGGGTGAATAAAAAGGGTAAGAGTTAGAGTCTGGGGTGTGATGATGTCATTTGGGGTACCCCAATGTCACTGGGAGAGTGAAGATGCAGTGGAGGAGAAGATGAGTAGGGTGTGAGAGGGGTTAGGTGGGGTCCTTCCAAAAAAGGAGGTTACAGCCCAAAAATGCTTGGAAGTTTAAGGGCTGTGTTTGTGCAAAAAATACGAAAAACGGTAGCCTTCCTTATCTTTATATAAAAAGAATTTTTAAAAATTTGATTTGAAGCTACAACATTGTATCTACTGTATTGTATACAAGGATCTTGGAGTATAAGAAATTCTAAATATAACTTGTATGTATATAAATTAAGTGCTTGAAAATGGAAGAAAGTATCTCCATGAAGGCAGTAGGAACAGCTCTGAGTGTTCAGAGGTTTTTGTGTCTGACACAGCCGGGACTGGAGTCAGTGCTGTGCCTAGTGGTGAGCACCACATGCCACAGCTCCCACTGGGAAATGCCACGCTCTAGATGGTGGCCTGGGCGCGCGGGTGACACCGTCCAAGATGGCGGCCAGTCACGCACATGCTTTGAGGAGGACAAAATGGCGTCATGGAAGGACCTTTCTCCTTTGCCCGTCTGCCTGAGCCGGAGCCTAACCACAACTCTGCGCTTGCAGCGCGATCTTGTGCAGCGCTTTGCAGTGTGGAAACATGGACAGGGGGACACGTACGGGGCAGAGCAGGGTCAGAGCTGGGTTCAGGCACTGGAACAGACGCCTTTCAGAGAAGGAGGGCCCTTCTTCTGTACCACGGAAAAAATGGTGGCATGGCCAGAAGTGGCTTGTGCCAGATCCCAAGATGACGATGAAGGGCGGAAGTCACATGATACCACATCAAAGATGGTGATTAACCAGAAGTGACATCTGCCAGTAACAAAGATGGCACGTAAAGGCCGAAGTCACATGGCACCACACCAAAGATGGCAGCACGCGACTCACCATGTCCTTCTAAAGATGGTGGCACCATGCACGCGCACTTTTGGTTAGGGACAGAAATGGCGCTGTGAAAGGACCCCAGTGCTCAGAGAGGTGTCTGTTCGCCTGCCTGACCCCAGCCCCGCCGCCGTTCCTGCTGTGGAGACATGGGCGGCGAATTCAGCGGCGCCAGGGACGGGCAGGGGATACACTGGCAGTGGCGGGGCCAGCTCAGTTCATTCAATGAAGTTGAATCAGCCCTAAAGCTGCCTCCCACCGCCACCTTGGCTCCTGTCTGTCTTTGGTGTGGTTTAGTCTTTTTTTTCACTGTATTTCTTCCTTTGCTGCTCACTTTACTTTTCAATCTATTCCTCACTTAACTTTTCTATTTCTAAGTTTATTTCTGTCTTCAACTGCGTCTCTAACTCAGTCTCTTCACTGTTTCTAACTCTCTCTCTGCTTCTCTCACTCTATGACTATTTCCCTATTTCCCTCTCTTTTTCTCTGTTTCTTTTTCTCCGTTTTCCTATTTCTATTTTTCTCTCTATATTTTAACTCTGTTTATTTTTCCCTCTAGCTTTAACTCTATCTCTTTTTCTAACTGTATTTCTTTTTCTCTCTAACTATTTCTTTCTCATTCTTACTTTTTCTATTTAACTTTCATGCTATTTCTTTTCCTCTTTAACTCTGTTTGTTTGTCTTTCTAACTTTAAATCTATTTTTCTCTTGTTGCAATGTGATGTCAGGATTTGCCCCAGAATTCTGGGTTTCTCCCTGGAAGATTCCTTCCCCAGGTGTGTGTCAATCACCCCTTTTCCTACCTTGACTCCTGCTCGGAACCGCCTGTCAATCCCAAGAGCGTCATGTGGTTGGGCAGATTCGAAAGATGCCCTACACTCTGGGGGGCATTGGACAATGCAGGTATCCTTTGTCCTTTGGAACCTCTTTTCCGTTACCTGTTTGGTGGGCTTCCTACCCCTCCTCTCCCCCAGAGTTAAAAGGTCAAGCAAGCCACACGGTCAGGAGTTCGATTAGGAGTTCTGTTGGAGCTGTTACTGGATTCAGAAGCCTGCAGGCTAGAATAAAAGCTCTGGATTAAACCCTCCATCAGAACTGACTCCTTTCCTCACCATCGCCTCAAAGCCTCTCCGTCAGAGGAACCTGATCCCATCATTACCATCGGAGCTCCGGCATGTCTGGACTTGTGCCTGACTGCAACAGTTAGCTAGCCGATAGTACCTCTGGGGTGAAACACCTCAGTTGCTGCTATTTGGTTCAGACGTAAGGGCCAGGCAAGCCAAGGCACGTCCCTTCAGCAATACTGGTAATATTCCAATACTCTCTAACCATATTTCTTAATCTCTTCACCACGTCATCACAGCGCAGCCCCTGCCCCGCCCCTGCACCACATTGTGTCGTCACAGTGCCCTGCCCCCACACTGCCCCAAGCCATGTCATCGTGTAGTCACGATGTGCATCCCCCACCCCTGCCCTGCATCATCGCATTGTCACAGCGCCACACTGCCCCGAGCTACATGGTCGCAGTGCCCCACCCCCAGCCCTGTGCTGCTTCATCACATTGTCATACCACCCTGGCTCCTCCCCTGGCACTGTCCGTGTGCCCCGATGATGCAACGTGACAATGCGATGATTGTGGAGAGAAGCCGACATTTTGTGTGTGGGCGGAAGCCACTTCCAGCCAAGTTGCCATCTTTGGTGAGGCACTTCAGAAGGCTCCAGAGCTTTGGCTGTCCTGCCGGCTGCCTGAATCCTATTCCAACACCAATCCTGTGCTGCCAGCGCCATTTCCCGTGGCACCTCCCCGTGTGGGTGCACCGGTGGTAGGGACAGCGGTGCCAGAGGCGCATAGATGATGCCAGGCACCAGCAAGACCAACTCTGTCCTGGGGGCCGCCATGTTTGTCCGGGATCACATGACATCAGCACCGATCTGCCACCTTTTCTACTGCATCACGTGACTGCATGGAGGCCACCCTCTTTTTTCCTGTATCATGTGACCCCCTGGAGGTAGCCATCTTTTCTCCTTTATCACGTGACCGCCTGGAGCCCACCATATTTACCTGGAAGCCGTTATTAAGGTTAAGGTTAGACTTTTAGGGTTAGGGTTTAGGGTTTGGAATGGAGCCGAGCTCTGCTGAACACACAGAGCAGCGCCGAGGTCAGCCAAACAGAGCTGAGTGTCGCCAAAGAGGCAAATCTTGCCGAATGCAGCCAATAATCGCTGAATTTGGCCAAGGAGTAGACTAGTCGAGTGTAGCCGAACAGAATTCTGTCAAGCGCAGCATCCCGGGCAGGGCTCGGGGCGCCGAGGCGGGCTAGGGGTGCAGCCGGGGCTCTGTGAGGCTTCCCCTGCTGTCCCTCTCTCTCTACCCCTCCTTCGTCCTCCCCGTATTCCCCTTCTTCCTCTCTCTTTCCCCCATTTCCCTCTCTCCACAAAGCTGACCCTTTTGCCTCCCTTTTCAGCCTCCTCTCCCGTCCCCCCTCTACCCTTCCTTCCTGTAAGAGTCGGTCTGAAGTTTCCCTCATTTTTGCCTCACGATCGTCGCAAAGACCCTCAAAACCCTGAAACTCTCAAAAAGACTTTGCACAGAAGTTCTGGCCTGTTTGAGGTGGATGCTTGCCAAGTGATTGTTTGCAGCTGTGTTGCTATGCTGCCATGGTACACTGTCTTGCGCAGGTACATTGCCCTGAACAGGTACGCTGCCTCGAGCAGGGCCTGGCAAGGGGCAGCTTCTCCCCATCTCTTGGCTAAATGAACTTTCTGGGGTAACTTTGGTGGTCCTCCACGGAAAATCCCTCATCTTCCTCACAACCACCGTGACGGACGGCGATTGAAACCCCCTCCCAAGGACTGAGACTGAGATAACACGAGGCGGGGGGGGCACTGGCTGGACTGAAGCGAGATGTTTCCTGCAGGTGTGTTGCCTGGACCAAAGAAAACAATAGCTCTTGCTTACTGTAAAGATCATGGACTGTTTGTACCTG
>VWZV01001660.1:430453-447901 GCA_013397155.1 Irena cyanogastra | reverse complement strand
TCTTCAGCAGAACAAAAAACACCTAGATTTTTTTCAAATTACACCAGTAAATGAAACTGAAACTTGCTTTATTTTAAAGAAATTAACAGAGAAAATGGTGCCTCCAGCAGCAATCCATTCTGTTGTAGAAATCATCTCGAATGGTTGCCAACATTTCTAGAAGATTTTGGGTTTTATTAGACTTTCTACTAAACTACTGTTAATGGTGACAACCTAAAAAATTATCATATAATGACTAAGATGCAAATATTCTTTGGGTACTGCTAGAAAGTGCCGTGTTTTACTGGACTAAAAGTAGTCTCTATTTTTAACTAAAGCATGGATATCCAAAAAATGAAGAAGTAAGACAGCAGACAAACAGAAATTGAAAGGTTAAGTATGGCAGGCACCTATACCAATCAGAGCTTTAAACAAATAGCTGACATCCATGTGACTGAGAAGTACAAAATCCACCCACTCGTTATGCCCTTGAATTTGCTACACTTGGAAAGATTGGGTTTTTTTAAAATTTAGTTTTCTGAAGCTTTATAAACAACTGCTTATAAATTCAAGGAGAAATTCCATTTTGCCTTCTCTTTCTGTCCTTTTTTTCCTTGCCTCTATTTTAAAAAGGTGTCTTTCTAAAAATTCAAGGATACAAGTACCATTGTAAAGTAGCAAGAGAGGAAGTAGGATGGACATCCATTTCTGTTCAATACCCCAGTCTCTCATGGAGAATTTCCGCAGGGAATGTGCGAACAGACACTATAAAACAACAACAACAACAACAATTTATAAGGAAGGAATACAGCCTTCAGTGGTTTAACCAGAGCTAAGAGAGAGCACAGCACATTGCAAAGGCTACTTCAGGAGGCCTTTGCTGCTGAGAACACTGTAAAACAGGTGCCAAGTCTCCTTGTTTCTATTTCAAGTTTGCTTGCTGACCCCAATGCAAATTACTTAATTCCTCAAGCAAACTGAGAAGTAAACCAGACAGTACCTGAAAACCAACGTGTGACAAACAAGATACTGCCTCGTTACTGGTCACACACTATCAACGACTTGCCCTTGAACTCACTTTATTAAAAAGCAGATTGCATTTTATATTCACAATTACCTGAGCAACATCATCTGCAAGAAAAATGCTATGAAAGCATGCAGTACTTTGGTGTCCCTGCTCTGAAAATTCAGGATTTTAGATTTTATATTGTTGGTTTTTTTCCAAACACTTCTTTTCCAGGAGCCAAGACAGGTAAGAGAGGAGACCTCATCTAAATCATAGCGTAATTTAAGTTGTAAGGGACCTCTGGAGGTCATCTGGCCCATCCTCACATGCAAGGCAGTGATAACTTTAATGTTAGATCAAGGTTAAAAAGCTTACATACACTGCAAAATAATACTTCTCTTTAGCATCTCATCACAATTTCCTTTGTCTAAGCAAATTCTTTTCAGTTTAATACAAACTCAGAGTTTAGAAAAACAAGTTTTCCCATTTATCCTATTTTCTTAAAGTCCCTTCAATACCACTTGTGAAAACATAAAAGCAGCAACTACATCAGTATTTCAGAAACATTTTTACACCCATTCAGTGCCATGTCAACTGTGCTGCCTGGGGTTAAATTCCTAAACACAGCATTACAGAACAGCGTTATCAGCGACCTACATAATAAACTCCAGAAAAGCTGCAAAAAGATCTTACCGTGACCATAAAAGTAAGAACTACAAAGACAAATCGGAACCATATCTCCACTTGTGAAAAGGTTGGATTATAAGTCTTCCACTACAAGAAAGCAGAAGAGCCCAATGAGTAGTACTTTGACAAACTACATATGACATCAATAATTAGCACTTAATTGCAGATACTGAAAAGTTCTGTGGCTTTTCCAAATTTAAAGGTATAACCAAATTCCACTATGTCACCATGGAAAAATAAAGACAAATTTGTAATCACAGGACTATCTGACCAAAAGATAAGAAAAGCAGCCTAATAGCCTTGCTTCTCTTTTATCCTGCCACTTCATAACATACTGCTGTCATATGTTAAAGCACTCTCAGGACAAATAGGATAGTCTTCATTAATCTCGACTGCACTTTCAATCAAAGTCTGAATGCCAATAAATGAGTAAATCCAGTGGGTTGTTCTGTACTCCCATGGTCAGATGCATCAATTGATCATGAAGAAGTCAGAAAGGTACAGGGGTACCTCCTGTAAGGAGTCTATTTTCTTAAAGCTTACTCACTTGTCTCAGAAGTTAAAAAATCATGTAAAGGAAGGGAAAGTAGCTTACCATTAACACAGAAATCTTTACATACGTTAAGGGCGAAAGCCTCCTTCTTCTACTCTAATTATTAGAAGGCATAAATATTAATTATAACATGTCAGTTTGCATAAACTGTGCTCTGTTGACAATTTATCTCATACCTGGCATGCTTCTGAAGCCATTTTTGAAATGTAAGCTCCCTGGCACAACATATGCTCTGCTCATCTGAACAACAAGCTTTACTTTTCAATGTATTAAATCTGTCAACCTCTGTCTTGTCTTTTTAAACTGTAAATGTAGAATGAAAATTATATGTAGAGAAACCTATTATACAAAAGGCAATCCATTGATTTCAACTGAGATCACCATAAACAATTCTAATAATGAAATAAATGTGACAATTTTAGTTGCTGCAGGGAAGTTTGGGTTGGAGTCTTTTTGGGATTGCATACAGGTTTGCCTTAAAGACAGCCTGCAAAGCAAGATAAAAAACTGTACAACTATGAACGCCCAAATACTTTTTTCTGTTTGAAATTTCGAACTAAATAAAGGGTTTGTGAATCTAGGGGTTTTTTCCCCTTAGTGCTTATTTTTAATTCTATGCTTTATGGACTGGAGTATTAAAAATATTAATATTTAGAAAGTTAATTTGGTATATTAAAAATATTTTTCCTTTACAGTAAGATTTTTGTTGCTACCTGCTCTGACACACTGAATGCTATATACGGGTAAATATACCAGAGTAACTGTATGATAAACTTGGTTTAAGTTCCCTTTTCTCCCAAAGCAAATGTTTCTAAATTTCTTTCTGGAGTCAATCAATACACATGATATAAGTCCTTTATAAGCAATCTTTAGCACTATTAACTGAGATAGTTATTCTACTGGAGATCATTTGAGTGAATTATTTTATTAACCCACTTGTGTTAGCTGGGAAAAAAAAATCTCTTCCTCATAAGCACAGTGCCCCCCCAAAAAAATCTCTTCATTTTCCTTTGAGTTAGTTAACTCTTTCCAGCCCACAGGTTTTATGAAGTCTGAAAAATTTTGCTAATTCAGATACACCTCCTGGACAGGCTGAAAAAAATACCATCCTGCAGACAGGCAGCATCTCTATAAGCAAATGCAGAAAACTAGATGTTCTAATCCAGCTTGCCTATTGTAAAAAATATCTCCCAGCATTCAGAGTAAATTTTTCTATTACAGAATACAGCAGCAGTAGTTCTGAGAGATTTTTTTTTCCTTTTAGAGTTAAAAAAATTAGTCTAGACCCTTATCAACAGTAAATGCTATAACAGCTCTGACATTAACAGTGACAAAAAAGTAATTACAATGCATTTTTTAAATTTATCTTCAAAGATCAGATACTTTTTGTTACAGTTAAAGCAGACTTGTACATCATTAAAGAGACTTCTTTTACCAGACTAAACCTTTATACTTACTGTGAAAGTAATATTCTGGATGGTGTATGTTAACTTGTTTAGATCTTCAAAGCTAACAAATATGTTGTACTGAGTGTAGTTCAGGTAGCCCAGGTGAGCAACAATGATTTCACTGCATTTCTGTGAACACACACAGAGAATAGTACATAGAAGTCTTCAAATTATCCCAGAATATGCACTGTTGGTATAGGTTGGAGAATTTGTTCCTAAATGGTCCAATATTGATGATATTTATTAAATATCTCACCAATCTCGGTCAGTCTAATCAAGACTTTCTTGAAAGACACCAGAGAGAGCAGAAGAAACTGATAAAGTCAGTCAGGTGGATCAGTGGCTGAACAATAAACAGTGCCAGCTTTTCACTTGAGCTGGTGACAGCAACTGCTTGCAGCACCAGGATGGAGCCAAATAACTCTGTCACTAATTCAAGCTCGTGAGATGGGGCTACCTTGTAATAACTCTATTTTTAAAAGTTAACAGGAGGAAAGAGAAAAGCCAATTATATTGCTCTCTTGGCTGTGTAATTAAATCTAATGGAGCACTATTAATTAATTTCTGCCAATTTCATAGATATGTGCATATATCTATATAAAAAGAAAACACTTGATTTAGTACACATGCTTATCATAAAAAGCTTCAGTTATGTCCTTTGTAAAGGATTTGCATCTGGAGAAGCTGTTTTGAATGTCTTTGAGCTTGAAAATTTCAGTGAAAATTACATTAGAATCTCCAAACGTTTCTTCACGGTGGCAAAAAATGTGGCTTTTTCAGAACACAACTGCCAGCTGATTTCAAGCAGATTTTACAAGGTGTTGGAGAAGAATTTTTCTCTCCTCTGGAACCCCATATCAAATCTTCTGCTATAATATCCCTTTCTTCAGTACTGCCAAATCTCTTTAGGTGACTGAACAGGACCCACTGCTTTACTGATAAAAAGCAACTCTAACAAGAAAGAGGTATCTTCAACGGGCAATAGACACAAGCCACAGAAGTAAACAGAAAAACGATAGACAGGTCTTGTCAGCATTACTGCCTACACTGCCATTATAAATATAAATGAAACCATTGCCATTATAAATAAAACTGTCCTGTCGAGTCTTTCCTGAGACATGTTTAACAGGCACATTCTTATTTGCAATTTAAAGTAGCATGCACACAGATTTTAAGAAAATGCACTACATCAGAGCTTTGTCTAAGCAAGCGCATACTTGTGCACAACTGAGTAACCTCGTTCGATTGTGAACTTGGTTGTTAACGTATGGTGTGCTTCCATCCTTCACCACTCCCAGGACTTTGACTGTCATTGTCACATTCTTCTTGAGGGATACTGGAATTAAAACAGAAAACATTAATCTATTGCTACACGCAGAAATTAAATATCAAATAGAGTCCCAAGATAGTTTAAAACACATATGCTATCCAAATACTACTCAATACTTACCCAGTTATACATTACTGGAGTAGGGTACAGTATTTTTATACATAGGCAGTAAGTCACACGCCCTGTACTGAATCTTGACAGATTAACAATTACTAACACAGTATTTCTCACATATATACAGGGAAGCTGTATTGAAAAATCAATATCCTTACAATCTACACATCTAATTCCCCCCCAAATGAAGAAGGAAATACACTGATTATCTAGATACTACTGTTTTCACAAAAATAACAAACAACTTTTCCCCTATTCCTGTTGCTTACAATTCAATCAGTGCTGTCAATGTCTTTACCAAGAGAGGGGGGTGAGGTGGAAGAAAAGCATATCAGAGGAAAAACCCACCAACCACAGCCAGAAAGCAACAGGACCATGTGTGACAGATGGAATTAAAGATATAATAGACAGGTTGCTATAACAGTTTCCTAAGAATTAGGTCAGATTCTCACCATCATGCTGATCCAACTCAACCACACAGGTCAGCCACAGCTGCTGGTTGTAAGTTGATAGTGGTGGCGAACTTAAATTAAATGGCTTCAGCTGTAAAAAAACCCCACAAGGTTAGCACCAGCCTTTTACACTGTTACATGACATATCTGTAGTTACAACGATGTTAATTATGTTTGTGACAATGTTTTTGAGAAGAGATTTATATGTGCTACTCTGTGGACAGCATGATAAGCAGCTCACATAGAAGCCTTCCAGAGAAGTAGCTTAAACATTATATGTATTTTGCAAAGTACTGAAGCAAGGCAAGGTACAACTACCTAAACCCTACAAAAGCAGCAGCAATAAAACAGAGAAGTTCAGATGTGAAAAACAAAATCCTGCGGCCTGGCTTGAATATAAGAAATAATTTTTAGCACTTTACATCAAAAGTCAGATTTGTGGGCCTTCATCTGCTACACAGTTTTAAACTTGTTAAACTATAATTACAGAAAGGCCCTATTTTCCACTAGCTTTTCTAAAAATTCAACATTCAGTTCAAAAGAATGAAAGGTATCATTAACAGATAAAACCTACACGCAGGAAAGACTTCTCTAATTTGAAATCAAGATGTGCTCGAAAAAAAAATAAAACCCACCCACAGTACTGTATCAATACAAACATATATAGGTGACTGGTAGGTAAAAAAAAAAAATGTCCCAGTGTATTTAAAGGTAATGCACTTGAAGAAAAAACTCACAACAAAACCTTTTTAGCCCTTTTACAAAAAATACTTTAGATATTAGGTTGACAGTGAAGAGCTAGACAAACAAAAATGCAAGAACCGAGAACCAAAATATGAAAGCATTTGAGAACATGTGAATGTTCCTCTTAGGAAGCCTGATCCCATGTGTTGGTCACATGATAGTGAACAATTAACAAGAAATATTTCTTTACAAATGACAGAAAGGGAAATCACACGAGAGATAGCATTAGTTGCCACTGAGTGCATTGTTTTTTCAATGCATGTTCTAAATTTCTATTTCTGAACCCCCTACAAGAATCTCCAACATTAATTCACCAGGGAAAAAATAACGTGCTTCTTTATCAGAAACTGCTGTGCAGAAACACCCTAGAAATCTCTACCTGACTTGCCCACAACAGTAAGAGACCAGAAATTGCTGCTGGGCTATTCATAAAGTAACACAGTGGTAGTACAATATTGCATGATCAGCTTCAAACTGGAAAGCACCAGTAAGACATTCTGCAGTAAAAGTTTAAACATTTAAAATAACTGAGGGGAAGGAGGGAAAAGTTTAACATTACTAATATCAAATAAAGCCATTCATATAATCCAACAATATTTATTAACTCTTACCTTTAGGCTGTTATTTAAGTCAGTTCTTGCTACAGAAGTTTCAATTACATTAGGACCTACACAACATATAAGAAGGAAGAAGGAAAATAATATTGAAGTATACATATAAGTGATTATGTAAATACAGGTTTTCAAAAGACTGTACAAAATACCCCCTGCAAAGCAGGCAAACAGTATTCCACTTTCCAGATGTTTCAGATAAAGGGTAAAGCACCCGGATATTTCAATATAATTTACAAATTTGACTTGAATGTTTCTTTAAGCATCTCTGCCATGGTATTTCTACACATATAACTAAAGTAAATTATAAATTTACTATCAAGAACTCTACATCAAAAGCCCTGAATGTGTACTCTAAACAACTACAGTTTTAATAGTAGTTTTTTACTCATATATATCTCTACCTTTATCTATCTATCTCTCCCAGGATTTTATGGGAATGCAGCCATGAAAGCACTCAGCTACAGAACCCCCTTGTTTAATTAGATCAGGCTGCTGAGGGCCATGTCCAGTTTAGTCTTTAACATCTTTAAGGACAGAGACTCCCACAACTTGTCTGGGAAAACTGTTCAGTATTTAACCACCATTACAGTAAGAAAAGTTTCCTAATATCTAACTGGAATTTCTTGTGCTCCAGCTTGTGTTGCATCTCTGAGAAAAGCCCCATCTTCTCGGCAACCCCTGATAAGGTGGTTCCAGAGAGCAGTAAAATTTCCCTTTAGGCATGCAAGAGCACGGGATACTGAGGACAAGAGGAATGCACATGTGTTTGTGTTTTTATGTACACAAAACACGAAAGGACTAAACCAGGAAAGTGACAGGGAAGAATAGGAAAAGGTTTGTGTCTATACAGCAGGCTGTGAACACACACAGAGAAGATGTATAGCAGGTAGGGACATGAGCAAGATATATACACCTGTATTTAGGCCAGGAAGATCCCTCTCTCCAAATGGTCTCTCCCTGTATATATTTGATCTGGCAATTTAATAGAATTTTTTAACCCTCAAAATATGCTCTTTCAATCCCAAACTCAGCGCTACAAAAATTACGCAAGAAAAGCAGTTTCTCACAAAAACCAAACATTTCAAAGTTACTACAAAGAAACAACGGAAAAGAAGGATGTTTATAGATGAGCAGCAGAGGATCACTCTGTCCAAGATAGGTCAGCTGTCATGACAGTTGTAATCGTGCACTGCTTGGGCTCCTACAACCACTCTAATAACAATGTTAACCATCTTACAGACTTAAAAGAAAAAATTAAGAATTTCAGCCATCACAGCCAGAGTTTCATATTAGAATTGCAGTGCAACATCACTAACAGCCACCCACTATAAAGTCAGTTCTGCATCATTGAACTTTTCAGCTCTCAAATATATATAAATCAAATTTTTCAAAGGCATTTTTTGTTTTAAAAAGTAAAATTGAGTTTCAGTAGGTGTTCACAGTTGGTAAGTCATCATATATCAGTAATTAAGTCTTGACAAAACAAATAAAATCAGCTTTTTTAAAGGGTTTTTATTTTTTTAATTGGAAGACATGAACCAATATTGGAACAGAGAAATCATAGTCAAAGCTTTTAAGAACAGCAACCAAACAAATAATGAAGCTCTAGTGCTATAACTGCTTCTTCTCTAGCAAGTGATATAAAAAAGCTTTTGAAACAAAATGCTGCTGTAGCTGCATTACTAACAAATGGAGACTAATTTAAATAGTTTTTTTTTTTCTTTTACTCTTGCTCACTTAACATGGTAACAGATAAAGGCAAAGAACTACCCTGAGTTGATGAACTGCACAGCTACAGAAAATGAGTTCTGCACCTTGGATTTTCTTTGCCCTTGTTTCACCCCGAGGATAACACAGACCCATTGTGAAAAGAGAAAGAGAGTGGGTGCAACTTGGAAAAAAGACCAAACAAGTCTGTGTCTCTTTTGGGTTATAGGAACTGTAAGAGCAGCATCCATCTCCGATCAAACTGTCTTGATTTCTCAAATGAAAATCAAGAGTTCTGCCAGGCTTCCCAAACTGCACGTGTACATGCTGAGTGTGGGCAAGGCATATCTAAGTAGCACAGAAAATATGGATGTATCTCCCACACTTTCATTTACTTGGTGGGTTTGGTGAGCTTTTCTTAGTTTATACCCTCCAACGAGGGAGCATTCTGTTGTTAGGGCCCCTCCTTCTATTCACAGGAAGCAAGCAGCTGTCAACAAAAGCTGTGAGGAAAATCACAGTAATTGTTCAGTGGGTCTCCTCCCAAGGAAAACAGCATTCTTTTAAAAACATTTAAGTTACAATAATGAGCAGTGTCAGCCAAACTATCCAGGAAACCAATCCTACAAGGACAAGAATCCCACAGCCATACCAGTTCCTGGAGGGGATCGCAGGCAAGGCCTGGGACCACAGCATGGTACAGATGACCAAGTGTTGCTTAAAGCAGCCAAGTCCCCTGGGCCAAAGGTAACCATACCACCAGATTACTCTGCATGCAGACACAGTACACCAGCACAGCTCCCTCTCAGGTTCTGCTACTGATTAAGAACAAAACAGTCAGTTTTCTCTTTGAGGAGCATTGCTGTTTGCCTAGTCTTCCATGAAACAACTTTCTTTCATTGCTTGCAGCCTGGCAGTATAAATACACAACTACAAATATCATTCAATTTTAAAGCCAAATAGCCCAATTACACTAAATCAAATAATTCCATTTTTTTCCCCCTTTATCATAAAATGCACTTTTGCAAATGTGTTTATGCAGAATTTTAATGGCCAAGTAATGCCCTTCAGAATCCTCCAGCAAGTCACAGGAATACCAGCGGTTAACCTTTATGAACTGAAAGCCTGTTTAGACCTTCAGCTGCTATAATAAATCAAACAGCAGGAAAAAAGGTTTTATTTCACAGATAAATTTTATTATTGAAGGCTATTATGAAAAATGTACTGCCTACAAGGCACAGACAGGCATAAAAAGCCCAAACAGCTGCTTCCAATTAACCCGCCCTTCTTTCCAAGTCAGGCAGGACTGGATGGCTCCCAGGCCTGGGAGCCCTTCTCACTCTAAAGGAGGTGAAGGACAGGGCAGAGGTAGAGACAACCCAACAGACAGATCAGTAAGTGTCAGAGTGGGGCACAGGAGAGCAAAATGGACATGCTGAGTGATGTGGAAGTCAGTAGTAAAGCAGGGGAAGACGGTAACAACCTAAAGTAATTCTTATATAGGGGGTGGGTTGCTTAATGAGTATCAGTTCCTCCTTTTCCTTCTCCCTGTCACTTAACTTCTGTATTGATAAAGCTCTTCTGGCAGCAGATTATCAGTATACATAACACTGCTAGGAGAGAACACTGACTTATTTTTCAACTATGTTTTAGCCCTAGAAAATCTCTCTGGCATGAAATAAAGAAGGGTCCCATGCTTTTCAACTCCCTAGAAACGCTGCATCTTTGTTGACCAGACTACCACAAATCTCTCTGATCTCCAGGATGAGTGCCCAGGCACTATGGGCTTAGCTTCCTAGGTCATGTCAGGACTCTTACAAAGATCTCTGAAACCAGAGACTTAAGCTCATATACATTTGACAAGAGGAGTTCATATTTTTACACTAAAATATTTTGTATTTATGTGGCATCTATCACCCAGACATTTAGAAGGCTTTACAAACTGTTATCAGTTTCTTCACAGGAAATCAAGTATTAGCACTACCATTTTACATATAAAACACCAAGAAAACAATTAATGTAGCAGTCTGCTGAAAAATTATGTTGCAATGAAGCTGGTTTCTTTTTCATTTTATTGACTCTCCCCCGAAAAGCAGTTGCAAATACCAAGTCTTTGTAGGTAGTACTCCTATGAAAATGTGAGATGGAAGAAATACTTCCCTGTCCCTGCCAAGACGAATGCTTCCTCAGACATCTCAGGAGCAGTAAGCTTATTAGCATTTAAATACATCTGTAAATACCAACAGGTTTAGACAAAGTATATGAGAACTATAATCTTTTAAAAAGAGAACATCCTTACCTGCTATTCCTATGAAGACTGTCAGACCAAAACAAATAAAGAATACTACAAAGACCAGAACAAAATGCCTTTTGGACAGTGTATACAATCGCATCGGGGCCAGCCTACAGGAAGCAAAAGAAACCACAGAATTAGCACTGATCATATTTCTAAAGGGGCAGAAAATAAATCACATTTGTTCTTCATCAAAGAAAATTAAACCAAACTCTGAGGTAACATGTAACACTAAGAAAAAAAATATATTAATGGTGTTCCATAGAGCAAAGATAATAGGAATTATTAAACACATGGCTGTACGCACACATCTGTACTCCAAAATGTATGAATTTTGCCCATTTTTTTAATGCTAGTGTTTTCTATTGCCCTAAAACCTGAGCAATATAAAACATTTCTTAAAGGGAGAAAAGATTGTTTTTGTTATGTCATACATTAATAACTTAAATGTCCAAGACTCTATGTCTCCTGCAATGAGAGCTTAATCTAAAGGGACAGACATCACTAACAACTCAGTTACCTGCACAGGATCCTGATGAGTTCTCTATACCCTATGAATATACTTCGATCCTGCAGGATCATTCCTAACAAGGAGTAGGGCAGAATTCTAGATCTGCTACATATGCATAGTCAGGTTTTGAATTCTTGTCTGAGCACCACCAAAGCTTGGGAAATAAAAACCTGAACTCAAGTTTACTGCTGGACATCTAAATACAAATACACATACAAGCAATGACATCTCTTGCACTATGTGTTGGTGATTATCATTATGTTAAAGACAAAATGGGGGGGCTGGGTGTGGATGTGCATTGAAAATACCAACTGCATTCCCTGGAAAACAAGTAACTTCCAGTTCTGTTAGCCTAAGGGAAATACGATCAAATAGCTAATCTTACACAAGGTGGACAAATCCACCACGTTTCAAAATACAGCCAACATTTCATCTTGAGTTACACCAGAACAGAATCACCACATACCTGACTTTCTACTGCTGTTCCAGGAGGTATGATCATAGGAATCTGTACAGTTTATATGGGAAAGCTGTAGGACTGGGGGGGCTGATGGAATGTGGCGGTGTTTTTCAATAAATTTCTATGAGCACCATCATGGAAAGAAATAACACCTTAAGACTTTAATGACAGCATTCCCTTTTAGCTTGGAATAAAACTTCTTTCTTCTTTTCACCAGCTGAATGGTGCTCTCACTGGTTCACCACACTGACAAAGAATTGCAGAAGAGGTGGTGAAATCCTCCCCATAAGCCCAGCCTGAACTCTGGGACCAGGTATCATGTGCTGCATGCATCACAGCCCTTAAAAGCAAGGCAAACAATTCACCTGAAACCAGTACAAAAATTTAATAATAACAGCCTCTATTTTCTTTGAGAATCACTGCATTTTCTCCAAATGAAGCACTACCAAAACCAATTTACATAATTTCTTTACTGTGAAGTTTGAGAGATCCAAATCTTAATTTATTAACATAAAAGGAGGTGGGGAAGGGAGGAAAACCCCACAGAAGTAATAAGAACTGCAAGCAAGTAGCTGCAAATGTTATGAGTCTGCACAAACTGGCTGTGCAGGACTCCAGGCACAGCACCTGCAAAACACTTGCCACACACCTTTACACACTGCAGAAACTCTGCATCAGTCTAGAGGTCAGAACAGCTGACTGTACAGCCAAAAAAGGCAAACCATACACAAAATGACCAAGTAATTACTATATAAGCAATACTGGATCATCACACAGAAGCCTTACAGACAAACAGGACTTCGTTGACTTTTAAAAATCACAATTAATAAAGGCATTTCAAACCAGAACTTGTCTGCACAAGTTTTGCAGGGATGAAACTGCAGTATTTTTCTTATGTCAATGTCTTAAAACCTCAGCCTTCATGCACTTAAACCATGTTAAAGCTATTAAACCTGTACTAGTACTAAAACAACTAACTAAGGTGCATTTTTCCATCAGCTCCAGGGGCTCCTTCAGTTCCACAGACGACCTGCTATTCCCTGTCTACCTAAGTACACTAAGTATGGGATATTACCTTGAGATACCAAAGTGTTAATCTTAACAAGAAAATCCTTGACATATTAAAACAGCACATAATTCAGACATGTGGACATGCCTGAATTAACTGTAGGAGTTCAAGTGGATACCAAATGCTTCATGGCAGAGCACACTGAGGATCTCTCAACACAAGAAAGTCCATGGGTTGAGCATAGCTGACAATTGGAAGGGTATCATGTTTGCAGCAAAGCATAACATATACTTCTGCTGTTCTGAACAGTTCACATCTGGGCATCCACTTGACAGCTACAGGCTGATGCAGGATACTTCTGACTTGCTGCGCATGTTCTTGGTTCTGTTGACAAGTTTCCTAATTTCAAAGTTTTTGCAGACATTTCAAAATGCATGATGTGGACATGAAAAGCAGCTTCCTCTCCACACTCCTTACAGGAAAGCCACCAGTTCCTCATCCAGCCAAGGGTGTTACAGCCACTGGCCAGTAGCATCTTGGTTTACTCATAAACCAGAATAGATGCGCTTGGGAGCTTTTGAAGAAACACATTCCAGGCATTGGCTCATTCTTCATTCCAACTGCTCTCCAGATGGTGCAACATCTAGTAGTTGGAATGGGCAGGTGTACCTACCAACAGGGATGCTGTACCCAGCCAAGAGCAGAGAGACAGACAGGAGGGACACACCCTGTGTCTTCCTTTCATTCACATCTGTACTCCTCAAGTCCCACTTAAGCCACTAACTGAATGTGCCGCTTTAGAGGTCAGTAAGGCAACGTGGACGCTTTTACTAACGGTGAATGTAAGAACTCAGCCAAATCTTAACCGCATTTCTTGCGAGGGCAAACAACAATTTTACAGCATTCCAATCAGGTGATGCATGCTTCGTCGCAGTCGAAGAACTTCCTTGTGTAGATTTTAAGTGTCTCATTGCACCTATCACCAGCTGACACACAAAGCAGGTAAAATCACCTTCCCGTAAGTTAACTGCTTAACACCTCCCTTCTGGAAAGAGATTATATAAAGTTTATGAATATTCGTAAGTGCAAGTTGGTGATGCCCCAGTGACAGCCTCTATCTTACATTTGAAAGGCCCAAGAAAGAATGAAATGTTGGAAACACATTTATGGGAAAATCAAAAAAGATTCCTCATCCCCTGGATGCACCTGTTCAAACAAGTAAAGATCTGTGCTTTGCTTTACCAAGCAAAGTGGAGGATACTTTAATCAGCCCAACCACAGCAGTCCAAAGCTCAAGACTAGCCATCCAACTGTCTGCAGGTCTTTCAGGCAGCTTTTACCACCTACACTCAGCTTTATCCTAATTCAGAGTGGTTTATAATTAACTTATGTCTGAAACTGACTGCAAAGGAGGAGAAAACACTGAGACACAAACAGAGAAATAGTATACTTAGTCTCAAAGCAGTCAGTAAAACTAAACTGCTCTAGTGCAGCCCGTGACAGAGTTAACTTTGGAAACACACACTCAAAACAACTGCAATCTTTCAGTAGCCATTCATACGTGAGATGTAGAGGTGGGTTACATCTTCCTTTTGGAGTAAAGTTTTGTCTCGAAAGGGTCAGCAAAATGTTTCTCAGGATATTCCTCCTCTTCAAATCATTTCTCATGACTGCACAACAAAGTCTTTAATGAAGACCATCATGAAAAACAGAGCCTGTTATATAACGGCTTTCACTTAAGACTGACTTTAAAGAAGGGAAAGCTGTGGTGAAACTGAGATTAAGCAGTAGGTAGGCACAGAGTTGATATTAAAATCAGAAATAACTCGCTTTTATGCACAGCAGCTTTTCTGAAATCCTAGCCTCAACATCTCTGCCTCCAACTGCTCTTCTCTATTTTAGGCTCACTCCCAAATAGAACCATCAAACCCACTTTGATTTGAATAATTATATATGCTACCTACGTTCACAGTAGGAACTGGGGCTATCCATACACCCTGCACTTGCTCATGGTTTAAATACATTGCTTGCTTCGGTGTCTCTCAGAAGACCTTGAATTTCTTCTTGCAAATGTATTCCACAAGGGTTAATAGCTAATGAGGCAGCACATGACTACATAAAAAGAGGCAGAAAATTAATATTGTCAGTACTATACAGAACTGCTACACGACAACTGACAGATAAACATGGCTATGCTTTACCTTTGTATGCGTGCACGGGCTGGGTCTGGTTTTTTTGGTTTTTTAGTTTTTGTTCGTTGTAATCATTTAAGTCTGAATAATTAATCACGGCTATGGCTCTGTCCATGCCAAGAAATATCCAGGAAAACAAGTTTTTCTTTTTTCTTTAACAAACAACCTGAGAGCGAAGATACCGGGTGTGGGGGGAGGNCGCCGCCGCCGTGGCACCGCCGGCGCCGCGCGACGCCTTCCGCGTGCGTCACCGCGCGGCCGCCACGCGGCGCCTCACACGTCACGGGCCCCGCCGCGCCCCGGCCGCGGGAGAGCCGCGGGGGAGGAGCTACGGCGAGCCCGAAGGGACACGGGCCCGCCCTCCGCCGGGAGAGACCCCTCGGGAGGGAGTGCGGTAGGGCGCCAGCTTATCTTTGGGGAGCCGGCTTGCAGTGCCAGCACACGGCTGGTCCTGGCCTGCTGAGTTCTGCGGGCTCAAAATCACGGTAACAGAATCAGGGAACCAGTTAGGCTGGAAAAGATCCCCAAGATCGTCGAGTCTAACGTATGAGCTAACACAACCGTGTCAGCTACGCCGTGGCACGGAGTGCCACTTCAGTCTTTCCTTAAACACTTTTAAAGATGANGCTATGCTTTACCTTTGTATGCGTGCACGGGCTGGGTCTGGTTTTTTTGGTTTTTTAGTTTTTGTTCGTTGTAATCATTTAAGTCTGAATAATTAATCACGGCTATGGCTCTGTCCATGCCAAGAAATATCCAGGAAAACAAGTTTTTCTTTTTTCTTTAACAAACAACCTGAGAGCGAAGATACCGGGTGTGGGGGGAGGTTTTATTTGCCATATAAAAGGCAAACTCACAGCGTTTCCCTAAAGAAAAGGACAGTCACCCTCGGGGCTCTGAGTGGCGAGCCACAACCTCAGAAACATTCATTTAACCCTCGGCGAGCCGATCCCCTTAACGAGGATAACGTGTATAAACTGAATTGGATTCAGACTGCCCAAAGGGACTGAGGAGTCTCCCTCCCTGGAGATACTCAAGACCCGCCAGGACACAATCCCGTGCCACGTGCTCTGGGATTCACCGTGCCCGAGCAGGCAGGCTGGACCAGACGGCCACTGACCGGGGTCCCTTCCAAGCTCGCCCATTCTGTGATTCTGTGAATGACAACACCCAGCTCCTCCCTCAGAGAAAGGAGTTTGTTCTCTCGGACGCGGCACCGGACCCGGACGCGGCCCCGAGCGAACCGGCGCCCCTCAGGCCGGCGCGCCCCCCGCTGCTCCCCGCCCCCACTCACGGCTCCATCGCGGCGCCGCGCGCGCACTGCCGCCACCTCCTCCGCGCGCCGCCGCCGCCGTGGCACCGCCNATAATTATATATGCTACCTACGTTCACAGTAGGAACTGGGGCTATCCATACACCCTGCACTTGCTCATGGTTTAAATACATTGCTTGCTTCGGTGTCTCTCAGAAGACCTTGAATTTCTTCTTGCAAATGTATTCCACAAGGGTTAATAGCTAATGAGGCAGCACATGACTACATAAAAAGAGGCAGAAAATTAATATTGTCAGTACTATACAGAACTGCTACACGACAACTGACAGATAAACATGGCTATGCTTTACCTTTGTATGCGTGCACGGGCTGGGTCTGGTTTTTTTGGTTTTTTAGTTTTTGTTCGTTGTAATCATTTAAGTCTGAATAATTAATCACGGCTATGGCTCTGTCCATGCCAAGAAATATCCAGGAAAACAAGTTTTTCTTTTTTCTTTAACAAACAACCTGAGAGCGAAGATACCGGGTGTGGGGGGAGGTTTTATTTGCCATATAAAAGGCAAACTCACAGCGTTTCCCTAAAGAAAAGGACAGTCACCCTCGGGGCTCTGAGTGGCGAGCCACAACCTCAGAAACATTCATTTACCCCTCGGCGAGCCGATTCCCTTAACGAGGATAACGTGTATAAACTGAATTGGATTCAGACTGCCCAAAGGGACTGAGGAGTCTCCCTCCCTGGAGATACTCAAGACCCGCCAGGACACAATCCCGTGCCACGTGCTCTGGGATTCACCGTGCCCGAGCAGGCAGGCTGGACGAGACGGCCACTGACCGGGGTCCCTTCCAAGCTCGCCCATTCTGTGATTCTGTGAATGACAACACCCAGCTCCTCCCTCAGAGAAAGGAGTTTGTTCTCTCGGACGCGGCACCGGACCCGGACGCGGCCCCGAGCGAACCGGCGCCCCTCAGGCCGGCGCGCCCCCCGCTGCTCCCCGCCCCCACTCACGGCTCCATCGCGGCGCCGCGCGCGCACTGCCGCCACCTCCTCCGCGCGCCGCCGCCGCCGTGGCACCGCC